>JABFFJ010000194.1:0-199960 GCA_013623715.1 Fusarium verrucosum
GGGGGGGGGGGGTTACAGCCCATGGAGAAACCCGGCATGCATACGCATAGAGGACATGAGATATTCCCAGTTTCCTGGCACATGGACCACAGACAGTTGTCGTGTCATTGCCTGCCTCGGGTCGGTTTGGTTTTTGGTTGTTGTTTTTTTCATTTCATATGCTTTTTTTGGGTTGTGGTTTTTTGTCTCTTCTAGAACGATGTACTCCATCTTTTCGATCCTCGAGGACCTGATAAAGAGGCATCATTTATTTACATTATTGTTTCTTTTTGCTTTGGGCTAGACGATCAAGAGCGACACGTGTTACTGTCTTTTATTCATTTATTCATAATTGGGCTTATTATCCCTCCCTCCTGTACCTGTCAAGTCCCCCAAGCGCGATTCGCTTCTGGGTCTTTGATACTAGTTAGAGCATATCCGCCCTTGTTATTACGTACACATGAATACCAGATAGGCCTTGTATTATTATTGCAACCATGATTGAGTGTTTCCCTTAAAGATGGCCGGATATGGGTGCCCAACAAAAAAGATAGAGAATTCGCCGGAGAGTTTGGCGCGGCTCATACATAGCATCTGTAGATCTTATAAAATATGACAACATAATACAACTCTAAACTACATTGTTGGTGTGATGTCCACCGTGAAACAGTCAAGGCTCGATCGATTCAGGTCAGACCCCGTCTTGCGATATTATCTTGTCAGTGCTGACCGATTCCCCCGCTCGACCTGTTTATTCATTGTCCAGGCTCAGAAAAATGCGAGTGGAGAATAGACAAGGTTCATGAGGCCCAACACGCACGAGATTATTGGTTTCCGAACTGTCGGGACAGCTGAACCAACTGGAAAAGCATCCGCTCGCCCCCCTCCTCTATCTATTTCATCCTTGGTCCCTGTCACGCTATCCTCGTTGTGGGGGGAAAGGCCGGGGGGTTGGCTGCGACCCTTCACTGCAGGGTATAGAACGGGTTGTTATGATCGTCAGTAGCCCAGACGCTGGCGTCAAGGTGAGTTGAGAGGTGAATGGCGTTTTCCTAAAGGGAACATCAGACGGAGATTAAGAGGAAATAATCACTGCTAGCCTCTACGCACAGGCGCTTCAGATCTGACTTCAGAGGGTGCTAGGGGTGGTAGGTAGGTTAGGTATGTATGTATAACAGCATCTCGAGACTCCACTTGTAGGATAAGCATGCATCAACCGCACGCACATCATATGCTTATCAGAGTCGTCAGGGCAGGGCAGGGCGAGCAAACTTGGTTGTGAAGACCGCCCTCCCGCCCAGCGCGGGCCGTTGCTTTGGCTGACCACTTTTCAGGTACGCACGGCAAAGAAACACTGCAGAAACCAAGTCCAACGTCTGTAGAGTATTATTAGAAGTTGTGTTGGGTTGGGTAGGGTTGGGTTGAATTGGGCTGAGTCCAGTCGAGTCCAAAATCATCAGCAGCCACACACACTTGTGCAAGCATGTCAATTCAAGAGCAGCGACCCCGAATCTCCCCTGTCAAGCCTCATCTCGTGTCTGGCATGATCACCCGCCTCTCTAGCTTTTCTTTTTCTCACCAACATCCTTGTAGGTAGGTAGTGGGCTCTGTGAAGGATTCTTTTCCCAGCTTGATTCCCTTCTTTGCCAACAGAGTCAATTTCAAGCTATTCTTTCAGTCCAGTCTAGCTTGGAAATTCATGGCTGGTGGTGTGGTGCTCATTAACAAGTTAATCATATCTGAGACTTTTCGTCCATTGCTGGCGCGGTCAGATCTCACGCCCTGGGAGAACCAACACAACCCCAGGCAGCTTGGCAATGTATGATAATGTGCTGCACTGCGCGTGCTGTTGTGAGAAAGAGAGAGAAACTTTCCATGAGACACAATATGTGCCCCATCGACGTAATTGACATAAAAATGCACATCATTTCCTTTCGTCCTTGCACACTCTCAATTAAGTTCCACCTTGACGAGAGGGCGTTTTTGACACTTTGACAGCTTCATTGACTCAGCTCCCAACCAGGAACGGGCCGGGTCATGATCGCCATGACTGGGCGAGAGCAACGCTTGCTGATCAAGCCCATATCGTCGCCTGCCCAGTCTCGTACATATCAGATCTTGAATAGACCAGAAAAAGCAAAACGCCACTGCGTTTGGTGCATATGCCAGTATGCTTCACCGTTTAAAGCCAACAATATGACAATAGGAACAAGGCGTTCTACACCAACCATGACTGGCGATCAAGAAGCTAGCAGGGCGAGGCATGTCTGTCTAGTGTCATGCTACCTTCTGTAGCTCGACTAGTAAGGTACCAGAAGCTGTATTAACCTCAAGTAATCTTAGTGCTTGTTATTGTCATGGATGGAATGGCATTCGCCCTCGACCAAAAGCGGCATAAGCCATGTACACAGTCATGCAGACGATTGCATTGGCCGAGACCGTTGACATAGTCCAGTCTTTCTTGCCAGACAGAGTGCATTCTGTGAGGCAGTGTGCTGTCATGTGCACATGTAATGCTATCCCTCCCGGTTCAAATGTGCAAGAACATTGCCTAGAATGTTAGCCTGCCTGGTGCTTGTAAGGATGTAACCCTGAAGCATACCGTAGAAACCCCATCTCTCATATCCTGAGGCAACTCATCTTGACAAAAAGGGTGGCTATGTATGCTCTGAAAAAGCCACCATGACTTATTTCTGCCCATGCTTCCACCAACAATGCAAGGTATCTCGTGTTAAAGAGATGGTGGTGATCACCTAACTCTGCAGCCTTCATTCGCCCCAAGCTTGATGTCCCCAGCACCACATATGCCAGCAGCTCAAAATTGAAGTAATCCGACATGTAATGTTTAAATTTTGACGTATTTGCTCCGCCCATGATCTGCTCCCTGGTCCCCGATATGGACGGGAGCTGCGAATCATTGACCATCGATGACAATGCCCCGGTAGCCCGGGCTGTTGTGCAAGCAGGGAGCTCAGAATACAAATGTTGCAGCGGCAATGATGGGCGTGATCAGGGAACCTGCTTCATTAAGGACATGTCTCCAGCCGGGCTAATTGTCGATCCATGCTCCAATTCGGAGAAACCGTCTTGTCTGGCGGTCGGACTCATCATTCGCGACCTGGTACCTGGTACGATGCAACAGGCATTTGCAGCCACTCATCCACTATCGAGATAATATCACGATCTGAGCAGATTTACTTTCCAGATCGCGATAGCCATTCAGGCTCAACCAACACCTTGTCCATCCATGTGCACTACTGCCCTTCAGGATATGCTTTGACCCCAAGAAATAATCGTTGAGTTTGATATTGATGACTTCAAAGCCACGGGACAGTTCAGAAACTGGTCATTCTGGCTCAGAGCTTGCTGTCTGTCCTCGTTATTTATCTGGCTTGCAAGCACCCCCAAAAGCCAAGTCCTTGAGCACAGCTATTGCGACAGTTAGGATGCCCAGGATAATCAGGGCTGATGTGCTGGAGGTATTGGTGACTTGTCGCCTATCAGCCCTGCTGATATTGCAGCCAGCTTGTCCCGATTCATCGTCATTGGGATAATCGTGTAGCACTGATTCAAGCATTCTTTCGCTTTCCCCGCAAGTAGCACTCGCTGCAGGGAGCGGTCTCTGTCTGTTGGTTCTTATGATTAGGGTGTGTATTGTTGATCCTTGGAGGAAGACCCTTGTTGCAGGGAATTTCGTTATGCCACACAGATATGATCCACGGACTTCTCCACGTTGTGTATGTCTTCTCGTTGGTTGCATCTAGGCACATCTCTTGAGGCGCTTCTTGGCAGCTGCGCTGATCCACCAGGCTGAGAGAGATCCACCACAAAGTCCACCAAGTACTCAAACGTGTGTGCCACAATCTCGTCAGTTTGATGCATTGCCGTTATGTGCGACTACCGCGTGATAGATGGTGTATGAAGTCCATGTGAGATCCAATGGCTAGCGGCAGGCATCCAAGATAGCCCCTCAATTGCAACACAATGTATTGCTATCTCTCCAATGAGACCAAATTGCGTAAATGCGCTATGGCCACGTCTGGTGCTTTTTGAAATGTGGTGTCATGGAAGTTGAAGGAGTGTCTTCAGCGTCCCTCCAGCCGTACGCCATACAGCGCCGCGTGAAGCCTCGACCGTACGATTGTTATGACTTCGGACATGGAGAATTATTGAGCTGCAACTGACCGAAATCTCCAACCTTTCCTTCCAAAGTAACGTTTAAATCTGGAAATCGTACACATGCAAGTGAAGGATGGTACTTGAGATAAGGAGAACCAACGCATCGTGCGTTGAACTGTGATCCCAGGACCCAGCAAGATCGAAGGCGTTAGCTGTTTATCATATTCGCGTTTGTGCTGATTCTCGAGTGCACATATCAATTGCGCCCTCTTCGACTCGCAGGAGACGAGACGCTTGAGCAACTGGGACGTTAAGAGGATTGTTCTTCTGTGCCACACACCAGATGATATAGATAACGGGGATTTCGCTGTAGACAAGAACAATGCTCCGACCCAATGCGAACTCTCCAAGTCATGTTGGTCTTGTCAGAATAGTGGTACTGGGGTGCACATATTCGGGAATCTACCGAGATAATCGACATGGGGATGTCAGATAGGGGCTTTCCTGCCAGTTGCTTATAGTTCCACGGGCCTGGTCTCGCTCGGTGTTCACAACATGAACATATGAAGTTGCATCGATGCCGCCCTGTACGGCCGGATAGATGCATTGTGGCTTCACAATGTACGTTTTGAAGGTGAAGAGAATTTCGAAAACAGAATACTGTTGACGCTCGGCTCAATCGAGGTGCCATATGTCGGGAACGTTTGGGTCAAGTGAAGTACTGGGGAGGTGAACTACTGCTGGATCAAGGCGAATAGTCATTTGATGTTCACCGGTTATACCAATGTATGAAAGAAGCATGTCTCAATTTTGCACCGCACATTGATTTGCATTGATAGAAGAGCGCTTTGCATATGCATTTCCAATATGCTGCCGGTAGATGTAGAAGAATTAGAATTGTTGTTTGTATACCTCAAACCGTAAGATATCCACACTATTTCCCAGGGCCTCGGCCTGCTGCTTGAAGAGTAGAAGATGGATGAAGCTAGAATCTTCGTTTTTTCTTGGCGGGACCTGCTGCGGCTTTCTTTTCAAGCTCCTTCTTGAGTTCTTCTCTCCTCCGGTCCGCTCTCTCTTGTGATGTTTCCCTCGGCTGGGGTTCTGCTGCGGCTTCCCTTGTAGTGGATCGGCCCTGTCGAAGACCTTCATCTGTAGTTGGCGCCGCTTCATCCTTCTTGTTATTGCGTTTCCCAATAACTCCTAGCTTCTTAGGAGGACGATGGGAAACTTCTGTTGTGCTGGGTTCGGCTGTTTCAGGATCAAGAGGAACTGGCTCTTCAACCGGCTGCTTCGATTTAGCACCCCCTATACGTCCGAGGCCGCTTCTCTTTGCCGCTGGTCGTGTTGGAGAAGGGGATGCTGGAGGTGGATCATTGACTATAGGTGAAATTGCTGTATCATCCTCGTCCGCTTCGGATGCCGTCTCCGAATCGTCGTGTTGTTGAGCAAATGATTTCGTCTTCTCCTGAGACTGTACAGGATCAAGGGAAAGAGGCGGAGTTGACTGCTTCTTTCGACCCAATGCCCCTAGCCGACGAACCGGCTTGTCCACTTTGTGCGTATTTGGTGCAGGTGACACACTGCCCACCGAAGCCAACGATTCTCCCTCAGTAGACGCATCATCGGCGGCCGGTGCTCCTTTCGCACCTACTGATTTTCCCTTGGGCACGAGGTGTGGGGGTGTAGACTGGATTTGGAAATCGTCGTCGTCGTCCTCAACATGTCGAATCTCCGTGTCTTGTGGAGGTTGAGATTGGTCCTTCGCAGCAGCCGCTTTGTACTGAGGTTGACCTGCTACGGAGGATGCGCCCTTGAACTCTTGCCACCACTGATCCAAATGAGGGGACTCCTTGTTGTCTATCGCAGGCTCAAACTGTAGTCCTCCCTTCTCAAACACGCTTTGTACCAAGGATTCTGAATCGTTCGGGCCGTCTTCTTCATACGCAAGGTCAGACTTCCAGCGTTGGCGGTCGAAAGGGGCAAGACCAGGGACCTTCTCCGCAGCAGTAGCTCTGGGGATTTTCTTCTTCCCAGACAGAGCGTTGAAGACATGTTCCATGCCTGTTCCCATGGCTTCCAACTTGTCCAAGAGCTTGTTAAGAACTGCGTCTTTGTTTCCTAGAATCCGGACTAGAGATTCGATTTCCACATTCCTTGCATGATGTGCTTGAATTAATGGGAGGACGAAATGTGTGGCAATACTGGAAGCTGGTAGCTTTGCCAAGTACATCGGCCACTTCAGCGGCTGTATCCCAGGGATTTCACAGGTTATGTTCAGTGTGAGATCATCGTCGCCTGTCTCGGACCGAGAATCCCGATCTAAACGAAGGCTGGTCTGATCATGGCCTGGTTGAGTAGCATCCAAAGCAGTACTGAGGCTGGCCAAGAATTTGGTCATGTTGTCTGGAGTGTCACTGGGATCGATACTGGTGTTCTCGTTCCAACCTCTCATAAAGATTAACTTGCGATCCAGTGTTTCGGACCACATATTGACCATATCAGTTATTTTAATAGTATATGCCGATGTGTCTGTATGGAACGACACCAATAGGACAGGTAAGTCGGCAGAAGATTGAAGCGGCAGGGGCCGCCATGATTGAGTCAGTGACATATCTGATCAAGGCGAATGCGGGAAGGAAATGAAGAAGCTCGGAGATTTCACCACACGAGGATGAGATCCGATATGGAGTCACAGCCTCGTTTCGATCACCCGGATTTGATAAGGAACCTGGGGAAACTGGAGTGGTACAAGCTCTTGTGGGTGGGTGGTGTAGTCAAGAAGGGTCGGTAAATGAAGTCGTATGACGATTCACTGCGTTTATCGAAGAAAGACCCTGGTGACCAATGTCCAACGTGTCGTTCAATGGCGATGTATGAGTGAGCTATCTTCCCGATTCTGAGTATTGTAATGTTGGTGTTGTGGTGTTGACGAGATGAAGGTGAAGGTTAAGGTGAGGCTGTGGCAGACACGCGTAAGATTGATGCGCGCAGGCAGGCATCTATCGCCGACCACCGCTCCTGCTACTTGTAAGAGCAATCAACCAATCATGGAGCTCCGTGATTGAAAAGGTAAAGGAAGGTGTAACAGATCCTTTTTACCTAATTCTAGGCTACTAATTGGTTAAAATAGGAATAAGAATCCAATATTGGCACTGAATATTATGATTTCTTTGGGAAAAGGTATCCATAGGGAGTAGGTAGTGATTTTTTTTCTAAGTCGATACGGTACGTCATTAGGTCCCTAGCAACTATGCGACAAGGATGTGGTATAAAAGGCACTTTAAGCCCTGAACATTGATCATAAAGAAGACATAAAAACACATCTGAGATTTATACCCAACCCTAACAACAACCAGCTCACTTCTTTCTTCCGCTTGGTATCCCTGCCGAGTATCTACTAAGGTACTCATAGAGCGTTACTTGTCTTCTTTTTCATCTTGTCCATCCTTGGGCTCATTCCCCACCCATAGCTCATAGAGCTTTACCAGACCACCAATTGAAGCAAGAAGACGGATTGGCGCCAAGCGTGGGTGTTGGAACCATGCAAGAAAGTGTTGATTTCGATCTGTTTTATATAATTAGTTATGAGCTTATCAGTAAAATAATTATAACTTACCAGGTTTTGCTCTTTCGCGTTCTCGTTCTAGTCTGACTAGATAATTGTATTTCTCTATAGAGTCGAAGCCTTCATGTGATTCACGCAAACTAGGACGGGCGAATAGTTCCTGGGGTCGTCTCTGTGGAACTTCTGGGCGAGCGCGGAATGTGCGAGGAAGAGACCGTCTGAGCATAATTGCCAGGGATTTATTGCTGACTTTTGATGATTTTGGCGATAATCTTGATGATTCTGGCAACTCTGGTGATGATTGTGATGATTCTGGTTGACGACTCCTGTTGCGTGTGTTGGAATAAAAGAGTGTAGTTGATTCTCGACGAAATTTAAGCACGATAAATAGAAATTATTCTTTAGGTTTCGAATTTTGGTGATCTGCCTGGTGCTCAGCCAACAATCACAGAAGTCAAAAGACTCGGCTGTAGGTTAATATCTAAATTTAAAAATCTCAATGAACTGATGGGTAGGTACGTAAATATGTAGGTAGTGTATACTGTACCTAAGGTATTCACGCAATTGCTATCACGAAACTGAGCATACCAGCAGCCAGCAATGCCATCTACCAGAGTCACCACAACCATCGACCCAAAACTCGCTATTGAGATTTATCAGTGATTGCAGGGCTGAAATCACTGTTTTTATCTTGGTAGTGATTGTTTCTACCATGATCAACCATGCTGCCCATATGGCACGGGCTTGGTGTTGCTTTACAATAGTTAGCAGCCAATCAAATGACTGAAACAGTCACAAAACCTCCCGAGATCTATGAATCTCAGATCTGCTTGGTGTAAGCTTCGATCGCCAGGGACCTAATGACGTACTTCAAATCGGGCTATTCTACCAGCCACGGATGTCACTACCGCAACAAGCAAAACAAACAAGTGTAATTGATAAATTAAGGGAGGCCGAGCTTTTTCTTTTTGATTGAATCAACCCATCCAGAGCAAACGTAACGAGTTTGCTCATCTTTGTGCCTCTCCATGTCGATGCTAGGACGACGCATACAGACATCACCATTAAGAACTTTGCACTCTTTTTTCATATTCAATCATCAACAATTTTCACGAAGCAGCGCGGTCTTCCATCCCGCGAGATTCTCAAACATGCCCCCCAAACGTACAAAGCGCGAGTCTTCCTCGCCTCCAGCTCGTGGATCCTCCAAAAAGGCAAAGACATCCAAAGCGAACGGCTCCAGCACATCAGATGCTTTGCGCCAGCCTCATCACAAGGCTGAAGAAGCTGAAGAGAATGGAATCGCGCTTCGCAAATTCTACCCACCCGAGATGAGCAATGCCCGAGCTCGCGCCTACAACAATGACGAGCTTCCTCGACCGATCGAGGTCTTGGTTAGTGCCCTCGAGGACACAGCACAGGAGCGCAAGAGCGTCGACGTCAAGAATTCGGTCGTCCATTGGTTCAAGATGGACTTGCGAATATTCGACAACAAAGCTTTGGCTTTGGCCAGTGATAAGGCGAAGGAAGCAGGAGTTCCTCTGATCGCAATGTACATCATAAGTCCTCAGGATTACGAAGCTCATTTGAGATCGCCAGTTCGGATAGATTTCATGATGCGAACTCTGGAAGTCATCAAGGATGACCTGGCAAAGCTCGATATTCCACTATACGTGGAGACGGTCGACAAGAGGAAGCATATCCCCGATCGAATCCTAGAGCTCATGGATGAATGGGGCGCCAGTCATCTCTACGCCAACATGGAATACGAAGTTGATGAACTGAGACGCGAAGCCGCGATGATCAGGGACCTCTCAGAAAACGGAAAGGCATTCGAAGTCGTCCATGACACCTGCGTCGTTCCACCAGGAGAGCTTCATACCGGTGCTGGGAAGCAATACGCAGTTTACACCCCATGGTATCGGTCATGGGTTGCCCACATTCACGAGAACCTCGATCTTCTGGAGCTGTACGAACCACCCGAGAAGAATCCAAGCAGTGCGCGAAAAGACTTTAAGAAATTGTTCGATGTTAAAATCCCCGATGCTCCCAAGAGCAAACGGCTCGACGACGAAGAGAAAGAACGACTACGCTCGCTATGGCCATGCGGTGAACATGAGGCAAAGAAACGCCTGGAGAAGTTTTGCGAAGAGAGGATTGGCGATTACCAAAAGAAGAGGAATATCCCATCTGATCTTGGTACTTCCTGTCTATCTGTCCATCTGGCTGCCGGGACGATCAGCGCAAGGACATGCGTGCGAACTGCGCGTGATAGGAACAAGACAAAGAAATTAAACGGAGGCAATGAGGGTATCCAAACCTGGATCAGTGAAGTCGCATGGCGCGACTTTTACAAGCATGTTCTCGTTCACTGGCCCTACGTCTGGTAAGTCCAAGTATCAGTGCAATTATATGTGTCCGACTAACATGAACAGCATGAACAAGTCCTTCAAGCCCGAGTACTCGAATATCTCATGGTCATACGACAACGAACATTTTACCGCCTGGTGCGAGGGCAAGACCGGCTTTCCCATTGTTGACGCAGCTATGCGACAGCTGAACCACTTGGGATACATGCACAACAGATGTCGCATGATCGTCGCTTCGTTCCTGGCAAAGGATCTCTTGATAGACTGGTAAGTCGTTTCCTTGTGTCGGATCGTCCTACTAACCTTTCACTCAGGCGGATGGGCGAGAAATACTTCATGGAGCATTTGGTGGATGGCGATTTTGCCTCAAACAATGGCGGTTGGGGATTCAGTGCCAGTGTCGGTGTTGATCCTCAACCGTACTTCCGCATCTTCAACCCCTTGCTACAGAGCGAGAAGTTTGACCCTGATGGCGACTACATCCGCAAGTGGGTTCCCGAACTCAAGGATTTGAATAGCAAGGAGATTCACGATCCATACAACCGTGGTGCCGAAGCCAAAGCGAAGAAGAAAGGATATCCTGCACCCATCGTTACGCATAAGGATTGTCGGGATCGAGCGTTGGCGGCATACAAGGAAGGCCTAGCAAGTGGCGAGTGATATAAGTGCCAAGTTTGCACATATCAAAGCAGAGGCGACCGGTGTCTTGGTTTGAATGCACTTATCAGAGTTGTGTTCAGATTCGTGGTATTGACATGATACGCATTATCTTGTCTCATGGTGAGGAGGGGGTCACTAAACAAAACTATCCTATTAGTTTTGGCATTGATGCTTGTTTGTAAATTCTGTAATAATAATTGAGTTTTGTCCTAATCACTTCTAGGTGATGTTGATCTAGAAATAGTGCATACGAACTACATAGTAATTAGCATCGCATTTCAGCTTTCTCCCACGGGCTCGTTATTAGAAATGGTGGCTTGAAAAGCCCATTGCTTGCATTGAGCCTGGATCCTGACAGTTAATGATTCTAATCGCCAGAACTAGAGTAGATAAACTGGCGAGGCGTCGTTGTGTTGGCAGCACAAAGTTGGCATCTACAGAAGGACCAATTACACAAAAGGCCAGGATAATCACATAGATGAAAATTCATGTTAGACCCGTATCTGTACCATAGCAAACGACTTGAGCGCTACGGCTTTTTCAAGGCCTAGTCAATCAATCTGCGGCATGGAGACCATCAAAGTAGCCCCAGAATCCTCGGAGTGGTTGACGTTAAAAGTCTGTCCGAGGAGACTTTGCTAGCCGTATCGGAGGATAACCAGTTCATCATCACATCTTCAAACACGAAATCGGGATATCGTAATGGTGTCTCAAAATCGAGCCGAACGCCTCGAAGTGGATTTGCTAGATGCAGCCAACCCTAGTTTCTTTCACCCATTGCCTTCGTGCCCGAACCCAAAACCCTGTGGTCCATTCGTGTCAGACTTTCCGTGTCGAGGAGTCTCAGGACCAGTTGTCGAGTAACCTTTTCCCACAATTTAATCCTTTATCGCTGTCCGCTCCAGACGCTCTTGAGGAGGCCGTCGCGCTGGGCCAGTCGGTTGAGGGAGTCGTCGCTCTCGCCCATCGCTCGGACGAAACCGCAGAGGGCGTAGACGTGGTTCTCGCCCTGGATGGCACGGCCGTTCTCGTCAACCTTGGCGATGGAGATCTGGACAGAGCCGTGATCCTTGGCCTTGATGATGCGGTTGGTGGCGCTGCACTTGCGGGGGACGTAACTGTTGATGCCGTATCAGTATCATGATTGTTCCTTGAAGCGCCCAAGTCGAATATTCAAATGGGAATTCTTACAGGTCCACAATCTCGCCGCGGTCGTTCTCCATTTTGGCTGGTTTGAGGAGGGCTGGTTTTGGGTGGTTTTTGAGTGGTTGTGTCGGCGAGAGGAGAGGTCGTCGAGAGAAAGAAGTTTAAGGTGTTTTTCCAATTCTCCTACCTTGTGGGGTGGGGAAAGTCCGGCCCTACCCATCACTCCTTCCTTGCCCGGTGGGGCAGGCCAGTCACGTGCTGGCAGATCATGTGAGAGCGCGCAAGGAAGGCGTTAGCGTGCGACTCGCTCGGTTTCTGGCGAACGCCTTGCCTGAATGCGAACCACTTCTATAATCCTCCAAGACCAAGATTAGGCGTTCTCAGGTCATAACCCCGCCCGCCATTTCGCATTTTCAACGTCTTTCAACCTCGAAATTATTCTGCCTCAAATAAAGGGCCTGAGATGCGCTCTGCGCTCTCGGTCCATAACTCTTAGTGCCATGGTATCCCCTGGGGCATCGCCACTAGGAGAAACAAGACGACGTCAACCACTCCAGGCCAATTCTTCATCCCCTGATTTCCCACCGCTCCGGGATGTCTTGACAGCGAGAAATTTAACTCAACCTCCGATTCACAATGGCAGTAAAGCCATAAATGCGACATCCGGTTTCATTTCTACACGCCATTTATATCCAGCAACAGAATTACCTTTCACGGCTCTCACCCCCGGTACAGCCGCTGGTCCGGCGGAAGATAGTTTTGGAAATGGTGGGTTCATTGCTGGGGACCCTGCGCCGCCAAGGGAACAAGAAGAGGAGATAGAGGTTATAAAGATCACGGGGAAGTCGTCCAGAAAACCTCGCCAACAGAAAGTGTCTAAACCAGGGGCACCGAGTCGTACTACCAAAGCAAAGCCAGCAACAAAGAAACAGGCCCCCACTAAGGATAATGATGACAACCCCGGTGATAAACAAGCAAAGCCCAAGGCCTCAAAGTCAAGGAAGAAGACCACCGGTACTATCAGTTCCCACTTCCCACCAGCAGAGAAGCCCGAAGTGTCAGAAAAGTCCAAAGAGGTTGATGTAAATGAACCCCTTCACCTGGAACAAGCTGCGGCCAGGAGATTGGACTGGACCCCTCCAGCTCAGAAGACTATTATCGACATCGACTCAGATTCATCCGCTTTCCATAAACTAGGCTCTTCTGAGGTGGGTCAGCCTTTGCCTATTTTCAAGGATCTTGTCGGAGGTTTTTCTTGCTTGGAAGAGCCTAATGAGTCGGCGTCTCGCGGCATGGTGAATGCTTCAGATGAAGACTCGAGTTTTCTTAAGAAAAGGAAGCGCATCGAACTTTTGGCGACCAAGAGCACCAATCCACCAGTAACAGTACCGGAGAAGTCACCTACGAAGAAGCCCCCCAAGAAAAAGAAGCCCAGAACCATCACGGAGCTTGCAACGGCCGCGTACAGAGTGCCTAGTCAGCCGGATGCTGAGCCGTCCAATGCTTCTATACTGGATCATTTTCAGACAACTAACGATGAGACGGGCTCTGCCGCTGATGAGCAACCAAAAAATACTAAAGGGAAAGGTCCCTCACGACGGAAAACATCGAAGGCGCCCAAAAGAAAAGTACCGCCTAAACCAATATTGTTGTCTCCTGGTGCGGCTTTGGCACAGGTCGCCAATCAAGATTTTGTTTTTGGGACCTCGAGCCAGCTGGCTAGGGAAGAATCCCCAACAATCCTCCGAGATCTTCAGACAGCTCTGAAACAGTCAAACAACACCGAATGCATGGATTTCGCTATACCGATTGACAGTGATGCAATTGAACCTCCGGAACAACGAAGCAGACTCTGGGGTGCAGCTGCTCGTGATGCTGAAGGGGATCTCTTCGACGTCGAAGTCATTAATCTCATAGACGACACAACACGACTCTCGGAGACTGGTGATGATACAAACCCTTTTGGATATGATTTAGGCGGAGACGAGTCTGTTATTTGCGTTGAGAGCCGTGTCATCGCAGATCACAATCCACCTGTTAAGCCATCAGATGCTATATCATCGCCTGGTGAAAAAGCTCTTGATGTATCCGAGGCTGGATCCCCATACTTTTCCGACAGTGACTTGTCGACAAGCACAAATATTCACAACTCTGCACCCGAGCAGACAGGAATTAGCCAAGTGTGTCTAGGAACAGCAGCACAAGAACCTGAGGATTTACCCGAGCTCCCGTCCCAGCCACAACGACCAAACTATGAAGGCTACACAGACATTCGACTTGCAAGGGAAATAAAAACATTCGGTTTCAAACCTGTCAAGCGAAGAAGTGCAATGATTGCATTGCTCGATCAATGTTGGCAGAGCAAGATTCGCATAGGTCAGACGGACTTTCATACCAGCGCCAAGTCTCCTGCTTCTAAAACTACCAAAACAACGACATCTCCGGCAGATGCAAGCAGCCCAAAGAAGCCGAGAGGACGACCGCGAAAGAATAGTATTAGTGCTTCGGAACTCCAGGAACCGCCTCCATCTGCACAGCTTCCTGAAACCCCAAGGAGACCTCGTGGTCGACCGAGGAAAGACAGTTTGAGTTCCTCTCCAGGCGTTGCTTCTCCTCACAAGTCCAAAGCAGCTCCCTCACCGTCAAAGCGAACGACAGGATCACCTCGCCGTAAGAAAGCTGCTAAGAAGTCTGTCATTGAGATCCCTGACTCCGAAGACGATGGGAGCGACTCCGCTTCTTCACCTGATACCGACGTGGAACAGATGTTCTCCTCCCCGCCCCCATTGGATATGTCTCTTACAACTAATGACGGTACACCACTCACAATGACTCAGACCGATCAAGAAGTAGCCTTGTTTGAGCACATCACCAATGCTGTCACGTCGGCTCCGCGTACTACTAACCCACAAGAGCCATCGTGGCATGAAAAGATACTGATCTATGAACCGATTGTCCTGGAAGATTTCGCGACATGGCTCAACACAGGCGAGCTTAGTCGTGTGGGTTATGACGGAGAGGTAAACCCAAACGATGTCAAGAAATGGTGCGAGTCAAAAAGCATATGCTGCCTGTTACGAGTCAACCTTCGCGGCAAGGAACGAAAGCGATTTTAATACCATCGGATAGCGAGCGCTGCATTGCTCTTTCGGTTTTTCTGAATTACATCGGCGTTATCATCAGCATGAACTTGCATTTACCGGCGCGGGCGTTGTTCTTCTATTCCATCAACATTTCGTTTGATATATCCGCATTGGTTATCAAGACTAAGTGGGATGGAACCTGGATGAGACAGTACTCACGATTCGATTAGACAAAAACGAGCTCAATTTTATACGGCAGAAATCATGAATACATTATAGCATAAGGATGGGACAGCCTTTCAAAGGCACCACTCCACATATTTACATTCTGGTTTCCCTCATCTCCAAGTGCGCCTGCGCGGGTATCAATTCCTATTCCTCACGGCGATTCACTTTGATCCTTTCTTCTTGTTCTCCTGTCCCTGCCCAGCCCAGATGTCAGTCAACTCAGGCGGGCTGTTGATCCAAGTCTTGATAGGTCTATTCTGTCAGTGGTAGAGGACCAAGCAGACTGAGGTTTCTTACTCTGACATGATGATTGTCAACAAGTCAAGGGCTTTCTTAAGGGTGATGGTGTATCAAGTACTGAGAAGTCTTGAGTATTGGTGTGTGGACTCGTCAGCGCAACTTTGCTGTTGAAAGAAGATGTTGGAATGTTGGCTTCAGCAGTGGCTAATTTATATTTCGAGCTAGTGTCCTCCCCAGCGCCGCGGGTTATCTTTGGCTCGCCGCAACAAACATCTCCAGGATCCAGCCTCGATAGTTCGATCGTCAGCTATTCTGCACAAACACCAATGATATCACACCACATCATTTGCGGCTCTGCTTTACTCCACTAGAAGCTACCAGGCCACACCATCACGATAGAAGCTGTTGTATCTCGTCTATGCTCCAGCGATAGAATACAACTTCGTTCATCGGTCTACCCGCGAGACTTCGACGGGTGCATATGATGCGCCAATGACGACCCTTGGACCTCCCTTGCGGCGTTGGATAGCCCAATCTGGGGCACGTCAGTTGGTGCATGGTTGGTGCATCGCAGCCGGGATCCTTATCAGGGAAAGAGACGCGGTTAATACATCGGTGTGGCCCCCGTGACCTCGGGTTGGTAATGGTTGCAGATGCTCTGACAAAATTGACATTCGGTACAGTAGCAGATCATGACAGCTCACCGGACATCTTGAATGCTGCAGCTAAAGCTCCCAGTATCTGTGGCCTGTCGTGGATCACATTGGAACCAGTAAACCTAGGGAACGGATCTCTCCCTGTGGCTCCATTCGCCAGACGAGGCCTCGATTGCATTGTCTGGGGAAGCTGTCTTTACATTAAAGAGACTCCCTTGCATTTTGCCATCTGCATCTATGGTCATGCCTCAAAGTTCATACAGGCTTTTGGCGCTGAAACCCCACCAACGGCCCGGTTAGCCATATTGGAACCCTAACAACTTACGTGCATCAATTCAATCCAACCCACCCCAACCATCCCTCTTAAGCCAGCGAATCAAGCATCATCATTTGCTTGGCGTTGACGCGAGCTGGCAGTACAAATTGGTCTCTGCTGCGAGTGACTTCGATCACATTTCATAACTGTGGCAAGATTGAGGCTCTGCTTTGATCATCTTTCGAGATTGGCGTCACGACCTCACTGGATTCAGCATCTCAACCCGTTATTCACCATGCAGACTATACAGCTGTTACATGTTCATCCCTCACTGGTGGAACATTGGATCAAGTAGGCTAGTTAAGCAACGATCCCATGCGGCATTGGACCACCGTTCTGCACCATTGAGCGGGAATCACGTCTAGAGAAGGAAAAGTGGTGGAACATTGGAGCTCATGGTAGCCGGAGGTGTGAGGGTCTTAATGCTGGGCATCCTAGCATCACACGAAGGGTTGCGGAGGTGCGTTAGCTTGGAGAGCTAAAGCGACCTTATGGCGGCCATGATCTGAGCCAATATCGTGGTGACAACGCAGGGAGTATCAGACAAAGGAGCCACATTCGGTTTGTCGTAAACTCGCCGGTTCCGACACGGCCTCTTAACATTGGTATGCCCGGCTTTAATTCGCCTTCCGCCCCGGATTTGTGGGGCCGTTCCGTGTCGGTAGTTCTTTTTCATAGCTACACGAATGGGCTCGGATATTAATTGCAAAGAGGCCCGCTACGCATTGAAAGAAGGCATTGCTTCGACTCAGAAGGTCAATGCGAGGGAATGAAAGGAGCACACCTCAATTGGCATCCCACCATCAAGAGATCAGCTGCCAGTGAAGCCGCAGCCTGCTTTGAGTGAGATAAGGACCTCCGGGGAAACATTGCCGTTATCGCACGTCGAATAAGTTTCAATGTGTTCAATTCCGCTGTCATGGAATAAGACGCATATCGACGGTCTTTTAAATCTGCCAATCGCAGCTCTCAATTAGAGTGATACCAATTCTCCGGGTTGTCTTAAACCTTGGATCCCACTATATGACGTGCGGAAGCCGATCTCACATTGTGAAAGGCGATAGATGCAAGGCAGCCAGCCGACTTGTGATATATGAGAAGATTATACTCCGTACTCCATGAGAAAGTCCATTTTGAAGAAAGGATTTCGGGAGAGGATATGCCGGTTTGGTAAGGCTTGTGATACCCAAGTGCCGAAAGATCTGTGGTGTTGATAAGCTTGATCTACTGGATAGGCTCCCGGCTAGGTTTATGCCTAGGCTTGGAGGGTTCAAGATCTCGGCTGTGGGAGTTGTCATGAGATTAGATGAGACGTCATGACAGGCAGACGCCTCTTACATGTGAAGATGAACGGATATTCCAGGCTCAACGGGCTAGGCTGAGTTGAGTTCAGCTGGTTGATAATCAGCCTACCTAACTTGCTTGATAGTTCGAGTTGATGGCGCATAGATTCTCCCTTCTTACATACATACAGTCCGGTCAATTCAATGGGCTCGGTGATACAGTCGGTCTCCGTTTGATTATTCGTATGTTTGCTGCCAATAGCGTCCGCATTGACTCACCAGTCTTGAACCACTCAACGAGATGATTACCTCCTACTGTACTACACAGTACTGATTGTGACACCCTCTCTGGAACAATGGACAGCTACATTGATGACGGAAGCTCCGGAAAGCCGACAGTTGCGGTGCTTCCATACATATTCTGCATATCAAGCTATACTCACCGCCGGAATTAACCATAACTTGGGGATTTATGGTTATTCAACTCGACCTGAGAAAGGTTAGATGACTTACAAGTTACGACAAGGGAAACGAAACGACGTGATTCTTTGATGATGACACAATCGACTCTGAGCTTTGGTGCTAACACCAAACACGGAATTAGTGCTGACTTGGGGTGAATAATCATGTAAGAGACTGGAATCTAGAGCCTCTCAAGTGAGTTCTCTCTCTCTCAACCCGCAACGGAGCCGAGTGGGGTGAGGAGTTAAGCCCATCTCCGCGCACCAACCTCCAGTATCCCCGGGTTTTTGATTTTGTTTTAGGGGCGTCTTGGTGCTGTCAGCTCGGATCGTTTACTGAACTGGTTCTGGTCCCCGGCGCCAAGAGATCGTCAATACAACACCTACCTGCCTAGCAAGGGCAAACAACTGCAACCTCTACTGCCCTGTGCTGAGCTGCCCCCACCTTGCGCCGACTTTCCAATCAATCAATCGATCTCAACTCGCGCAATCACCAACGTCGGCTCTCTTGTCACCCATCTCATGTTTCACAGCTTTCAGCCTCTTCTTGGCTTTTTGATGACTTCGCAACAGGCTTTCTCTCTCTTGCATGATTGACGTTGCGCCTCACTACGCAGGCGAGCCAGCCTGCGTCACCGCACCCGCAACAGATCCTCATCGCAATCCATTGATGGCCTCGCCTGCATTCCCATCATCCCTTGTCCGAGCCCGAGTCCGCCGACAATCCGTCTATCATTTGCCTGATCGACTCTACGTTTTTCGAATATCCTAACTCGGTTATCGTTATCGCTATCGCCGTCGTCGTCATCCCAGAGCGACACGGCCATGTCCAGCTATTTGGAGGGTATAGCCCTCGGATACGGCTTCAACAACGTCGGTGTATCTGAGGGACTTGATTCTGCGCAACAATCCACAGCGTCGCCCTCATCCAATACCCAGCAAGATGTTTTGTCCCACACCCAGCCGACTACCTTTCAAGGCAACGTTACTGTCTATCAGACAACAGGCCCCGAAGCCCATACAAGCCCGATCCAGCAACCCGGAAGCAATACTCCCGCCCTGAACCCACGATCATGCGTAACCTGTCGTCGTCGGAAAGTTCGATGCGACAAGCAGATGCCATGTTCCAATTGTCGTCGAGCACAGATCCCTTGTGTATTTCCCGCCCCTGGGAGGGCTCCGCGCCAGCCGCGCAGAAAAGACCCCAATGCGCCTACCAAGAACTCAAGCCAGCGCGAGATAGAGTTGATGAAGAGGTTGAGGAAGTTGGAGGGCATTGTTGAAGAGTTGAGCGGCCAGATTGAGGTCGAGTCTGGCGGCAAAGGTCCCTCATCAACTAGCTCGCCCGAAGCTGCGCACCCAGGTCAAAACACGTCGTTTGAGACGTCAGCACATAACGCTCAACGGCAACAATCGAATGCATCTTTTCATCCAGCCAACGTGGGATTGGCTGATGAAAGTCCACGGGGAAGCGATGCCACAAGTGAACAGAGCGAGACCCGCAAGAACATACATAAAAAGTTTGGACGGCTGGTCTTGAACGATACTGGTGGAAGTCAAAGATATGTCAGCCATGGGTTTTGGTCAAAACTCAATGATGAGGTTGGTCGGTTCTCGAGCGTTATGACTGTATGACTAACTTGTCTACCAGCTCGACTCAATACGAGAAGAAACACAGAGACTTACTGATGAGGACTTTGACTATTCTGATGAGGAAGAGACTCCAGATACCTCACCTGCATCCGCGCTATCAGCGAATCATAACGCCTGGGTCTTTGGATATCGCTCTGCCGATGTAGACCTGGGTAAAATCTGGCCTCTGCCTTCACATATCCCATTCCTGTGGTCTGTATATCAGGAGAATGTGGAGCCATTACTCAAAGTGCTACACATACCAACAATGGAGCCCATCTTTCGAGATGCACGAAAGGACCACAGGCAACTTTCTCCTGGGAATGAAGCACTTGTCTGGGCAATTTACTATGCGGCCCTCACATCACTGGATCCCGACGAGGTACGACGACTCCTATAGCTGCAGCCACAAGATACTAACTCCAAACCCAGGTGCGAGCCAACCTTGGTCTCAAAAAAGAGGATGTCGTTGTACAATACCGTTTCGCGGTCGAACAAGCCCTTGCCAAGGCCAACTTCCTCAACTCGTTAGAGATTCCGATTATGCAGGCCTTGATTATTTTCCTTCTGGTAGTCAAGGGCCAAGACGGGAGTCGTTTCTGTTGGTCCTTGACCGGCTTGGTAGCTCACCTTGCGCAAGGCATGGGCCTCCATCGTGATGGGTCGCACTTTGAGTTGAGCCCGTTTGAAACGGAGATGCGCAGGCGTATATGGTGGTCATTACTTTTATTGGATCTTCGGTCCGCTGATGAGTTGGGTACTGATCTCATCCTTCAAGACTTTAATTATGATACGCAGATGCCGAGCAACATCAACGATGCCGATATCAGGCCCGACTCAACGGAAGCCCCAGAGCCCAGAGAAGGTCACTCCGATTGTTCGTTAGCGCTTGTTCGTTTTGAGATCGCAGGCTTTGGCAGACGTCTTGTTCGACTATCATCGGCATCAATGACATTTTGCCCCCAGGGAATGCCTTACAAGGACACTACTCTCGAGCAGCGTGAACAGATGCTCATCGACGTTTATGAGAGAGTCGAACAGAAATTCTTGAAACACCACACTCGTGATTCTGATCCTTTGCACTGGATGGCAGCTTCAATTGCCCGCATCATCATGGCCAAGATGACTCTGGTCATCTACCAGCCCGTGCTCTTTCCAGGTTCCGAAGGCGAGGGTACGCTTTCGGTAGAGGCGAAAGAGCGTGCCTATGTGGCGTCGATTGAGATTGCCGAATACAATTACATCTTGAATAACGACATAAGGTCTAAGCAGTTTAGGTGGCTGTTTAAGACATATACCAACTGGTCAGCCATGGCCTACTTCCTCATAGCCAGCTGTCGTCGCCCATGGACTCCTCTTGTGGAGCGCGGATGGGAAGCCGTCAACGGATACGAGGGTCGACCAACCCAGTTGGTGCGGTCTACTGAGGACGCAGCTGTCGTAATGCCTATCAGAAAGCTCTACATGAGAGCCGAAAGGCACCGCGCGGCAGAGATTGTTCGTCTTCGTGGCAATCCTGAAGAAGCACGTCGACTAGACTTCGAAGAGAGGACGAATCCCAGGTATCAAGCTCGATTTGGGCAAGATGCAGACGGAGCAGCCAACAAGATGCAAGAGATTAGGGAGAAATGGAGATTCATGGTTCGAGCTGATGGGAGCAACGTACCGATGTCAACCCCGGCTGACCTGAGCCCTGTTGTACCACCGGCGATGCTCCAGCCAACGCAGAACCAAGCTACTTCACGCCCTCGAACACCCTCAGCCGACGATGTACCGGGAACACTCGATCTCTCCGACACGACCATGGGTTTTATGAACGAGATAATGGCAACAGATGCGTCCTTTCCCATGGTTAACTTCTGGCCCCTGAACGACGTTGGCTCAGCCCAGATCAAGGCCATGAGTACAGGAATGACACCCATCCCAACTACTGCCCAGGTACCGCCAGACACAATACAACCAGGTGATATCGGTCAACAATTTTCTCCACAGCCTATGCAATTTCCAAAAGACGATAACCCGCCTCCTTACCTCTGGGGCGGCTCGTTCCCGTCTGTAAACACAAACTTTGATACCACAGGGGTTGACGACGTTGATATGATTGGGGATGATTTCAACTGGCATAATTGGAGCCAAAATGTTGGCGGCTTGTAGATAGGGACACTCAAAAGACGGTCATTTCATAACACTTTGCTAGCATGAGGTTGATAAATGGGGGATACTAGGAGTCAATATGCCTGTATGATACCCAATGGAATATGGATGTCAGGCGTAATGAATTTAGACAATCTTCTATCCGTTTCGGACAACTCTTTGGTAGATATATACCCTGAAGACTCAGCGTGGTACATCGTTTGGTTTCATATATCTTCCCTGGGGTAGTAATGATGGGTTTGCGCTATTAAAGAGGACTCATTTTCTGAGTTTTGGTGAATCTTAAAGAACATGGTAAACTCTACAAAGCCTTGCATGATTTGAGGGAGTTATGGTAGACTTTAGGCAGAATTATCATAAAATATTGCCTTTAAACTTGACTCGCATCGTCCTGGGCGTGCTGCAACACAAACGCAGCCAGCTCTTTATAGTTCCCCATAAGCACACTCCATGGACTTTGAGAAGTATCCACGCTGCTTCCATAGACCGCAACGCGCAGATACTCCTTTCTATCCTCCTCGTCCATTCCAATACAGACGATCTCACGCCCAAGTTTGACGAGAAGGGTATTCAGCATCAAACGGCACATTCGTCCGTTCCCGTCACCAAAAGGATGAATGTTGACGAACTGGTGACAGTACTTGCTCGCAAGCTCTATCGGATCCATCTCTCCCTTCTCTGCGGCCTGAATGTCTGAATCGAATTCCTCCATGATATCGCGCATTGCGAAAGGGACCCGAGCCTCGTCCATAAAGACATGCCCACCGCACCGAACGTTCCAGGTACGGTATGTGCCGCTGTAGTATATCCACGGCACAGCGATATCGATTCTGTGCGTGAGGATACCGTGGGCTTCCTTGATGATCTTCTCTGTTAAGCTTTTGCCGTTGATGCAGAGTTGCTCGAGCATGAATTTTGCTGCTTGGGCGTGTTGCACGATTTCGCGGTAACTTAACAGAATTCTCTCGTGGTCGTCGGGTAGACCTCGACTTTGTATGTGTTTTTGAATCTCTTCGTATTCAGTGTCCCTTTGGGTGATTTCCTCCGGGATATCATTGCCGTGGAAAATTAGACGGCATAGTCGAAGTGTGGTTGAGAGGCTTCCTCCCGCGAATTCGATCATGTTTGAGCCGTAGATCATTCGGCTGAGACGCTCGATGAAGACGTCGTCGAAGGCTGTTGTATCTGTATCAGACTGCATCTTGATATCTGTATCGCACTGCATCTTGATGACTTTGAAGGTGTCGGGTTCTGAATGAGGAGACGGAAGAGGAGAAGAAAGCTGTACACGAAGAGGATAGAAATGGTTCTTATGCTGTCTTTATATAGGTACGAGGTAATTTATGATAGTTTATACCTAAAGCTTGTCATAATGTTCTTGACTTAGCAAGGATTTATTATCATCGATGCCTAAAGTTTACCATAATTATATTAACTCATGCAAACCTTGAAAAGATTTGGTAAACTTATAAGAAGGTTAGAGGTTTACAAACCGACGGAACTCCTTGAAAGATCTACAAGTGTATATCTATACCGCATCTACATATGTTAGAGTTACAGCTTCTCATCTTTATATTTAACCCTCCTCTCCTCCTCTAGAACGTCCTCCCTTCTCCGAACTTCAACATTGGTCGGTCCGCCTTTGCCAAAGTTGACGAGAACCACATGTTCCCAATCACCCCCTCTATCAAAACCCCTGAGTTCCGGTCCAGGTTTATCCAAACCTAGAACAATCCTCTTATCCTGCTTTCTAATAAATAAATTATGCGGACTCATGACCTTTTCACCCCAAGGAATCATGGCTGTTTTATGCGCCTGACCCTTTTCCGTCTCCGCTGTAGGCACACGCTCAAGAAAGGATAGTAACTTTTCCCGCTGTGCTGTAATTTTCAGTGGTCCTGAGTTCTGGAACACTTTTGCGACGAGGGTTAACAGGTAATACTGCGGTGGGAATAGAATGATGCTGTTTGTGGAGGCGCGGGAGAGGAATGATTGTGCTGGTGCAAAGAGCGCGGCTGTGTGCTCAATGCCATTGTCGGGTGTTGGGATTAGCATCTCAGATGGCATGTCGCTGCGTGACTGCGGTAGCATGTAGAGATACATCTGCGTAGTGAAGCGCTTGGTGTTGGTTGCGGGTGTGATCCAACGCGTAAAGGGGATGAGGCCGTCTATACGTGGTTAATAATCACTCAACCGTATCCCTTGTTCCTCAAGTCTCACCAAGATCTGGCTCAGCGCCTACTGATTTCAACCACTCCTGAAACTTGACCTGATTCCCATGTATGAGTTTCCTCGCAATATCTCTATCCTCAACGGTCAAGTTTATTAGCTCATTATTCTTCTTGGCCAATAAAATCCCCGTCTCTTCAAAAGTCTCTCTGATAGCGCCTATTCTATAAGCAAATCCATCATGATGTCTCTCAGGCGAGTCTTCAGAGGGAATGAGACCATCATGGTAAGGATCTAGATTTCCACCTGGAAAGACGTGCGCTGAGGCGAATGATGTGGACGTGTGTACACGGTGAAGAAGGAGAACCTCATTAACTGGTGAGACGAGAAGAACTGAAGAGCTTGGTCGTGGCTCCGGTAGTGGAGGTTTGTTTGTTGAAGATGATAGCGGTCGAGAAGTCATGAGAGGCAGATGGGTGAAGTTATATCTTGGAGTGGTCAATCGAAAGAAATGTCGCGACAAAGACTGCCGGGTGGTACAGAATAGCAAAGACATCAAGAGTAACTATGAAAGTTCATATATGGCCAATGGATGTATAGAAGAACTGAAGTGAAGATCTGGCCCGGGGCATGTGAGGGTTTGAGCGCGGTTCAAGTGACGTCGAGCCGAGGCCCGTTTCACAATCATTATCGGCTCCGAATCGAATCGCCGGCCGGCGAAACGGGGTCCGGCCGTGACCTTCTCAAAGAAATTGGGTTACAATTATAGAAGGGTTTTCAGATGTAAAGAATTCTTATTTGATTATTATTTGGATTTCTTTTATTGTTAGGTTAACGTGGTGTTGTAAGAGGTTGCCAGCTTTATTTGTATTGTTAGTAGAACAACTTTACCTGAACACAAGACCACATTATCCATTGAGCAAAACAACTCGGCCATAAAGCAATTAGGTTATAGAACAATAAACATTAGCTAAAAGAATAATGTTTCAAGCACCTAGTTAAGCAGTGAAATAATGCAAATAAGTCTGGCCATGTTGAATCTCTCATACCAACTGGTATTCCAGGGTAGACTCCAAGCCTCGAGTAAGTCTAAGAATGCTTACCACAACTAACATATGCAGGATATTATGGCAAGTATAAATCATATATCATACTGTTGAGATTGTAATAAACAAAAGGGGACACATTTTCTCAGCCTGACTGCCAATTACTACAAATTGAGAAATTCGCAGAAAACACCAAAAAAAACAGCACTTCTCAATCATGATATAGTATAGGAACAGCCCGATGCGGGGGTCGAACCCGCAACCTTGAGATCGCGTACTCGTAAGAGTCTCACGCTCTACCGATTGAGCTAACCGGGCGTGCTTCGCCCGGGCATCAAGCCCGTTTGTTGAGAGAGTAGCTCAAAGTTGACTTTATATAGCCTGATTTCTCACAAAATGTGTGTGTGAGAAACCTTGTGGTGGACAGCCCCACCGGGAATAAGCGCCGGGATAGAAGGCCACACCTGATTGGCGAGGACCCCTCTGTCAGTCACGTGTATTCGTCGCACCGTCCGCTCGCTAGGGTTTCTCCCCCCCACGAAAGCGAAAGAACGGATTTCAGAAATTTGGGAAGCTTTTGCCCTTTGCTTGCATCTCGAGATCACCACCTCTTTACGAAGTAACGCCACACTAACCCTTCAGACACAATGGCCAAGATCTCGTAAGTCTCTCTATCTCTCCTGACTATTCATTCTCTAGGTCTCGTTCTCGTCATGTCGATTTCATTTTTTCTCTGCCTGTCGAAACGTCATGGGCAGCCCGGGGCGGATGCGCAAAAGAGCTGGAAATTATTTCTGAGTGGGTGGTTTGGCGGGGATACTCGAGACGATTTTGTGTCTGCGCACACAACGAAGAACGACAGAGAAGACGGCATTGATAGCTTGGCTGTGACGACTATATTCATCGCCTTGTGCCTTGAATTTTTCAATTTCGATTTCGACGACAGCAGTCTCACACAATTACCCTCCAACACTGGAACCCGACAAAATTTGGCAGAGAAATTTGACACTCGACGAGAACGAGACCGAGAAACAAGATGCTCAAAACAACAAGTCACTAACAACCTTCTCACAGCCGTGGTGCCCCTGGTGGCAAGCTCAAGATGACCCTGGGTCTCCCTGTGTACGAAACCTCCCACTGACCTACCAAACCACCAAAAAACTAACCCCCTCTTCCAGCGGTGCCGTCATGAACTGCGCCGACAACTCAGGCGCCCGAAACCTCTACATCATCGCCGTCAAGGGTATCGGTGCCCGCCTGAACCGATTGCCCGCCGGTGGTGTCGGTGACATGGTCATGGCCACCGTCAAGAAGGGAAAGCCTGAGCTCCGAAAGAAGGTCCACCCCGCCGTCATCGTCCGACAGTCCAAGCCCTGGAAGCGATTCGACGGTGTTTTCCTGTACTTTGAGGACAACGCTGGTGTTGTATGTTGCAATCTACAAATTGGTTAAGATGTATGTCACTAACATATGTGTAGATCGTCAACCCCAAGGGTGAGATGAAGGGATCTGCCATCACTGGCCCCGTCGGTAAGGAGGCTGCTGAGCTGTGGCCCGTAAGTTTTCTCCCCCTCCTCTACACACGTCCCAAACTAACAACTCCCCAGCGTATTGCCAGCAACTCCGGTGTCGTCATGTAAAGTGCTTGCTTGCGAAAGAAGAATCAAGGAAAGACAAAAGGGCGTGCGGTGCGTGGAGGTTTGGGTTTCTGTCCCGAATGCCATCAGATAGAGCGCGGTAAAGAAAACATTTGCCCCCCGCCCTCTTTTATCAGGCGAGAAAATGGGGCAATGTTCTTTTTATCTACTACTTACTTTTAAAGTCGCTGGATTGGCACAAGGCTCTTTGCATTTCGGTTGCGGCGTGTAAGGATGATTCACATACCAGGCATTCACATCGAGGACAAAACAAAAAGTCACTTCAAACGATTTCCCTGGGCGTTGTGTTGTGTTCTTTTTTTTGGGTTAAATTATGTGCAATTCTTGCGAGCCGTGACCTTGTGATTCTGTGATGTTAGACGATGGCCTAGAACCTGTAGTAGTCATGATATCAAGTTTGATGTATTGTTGAAATCCTTGTTCAATGCTGCAGGTCTTGATTGGCAGGTTAGGTCTTGGCATGTCTATGTCCTTAGTATGGTGTCTACCCTGTGGTAAGGAAGATTTATATCTTGTATCCTATCCTCCTCGACAGAAGCATACTAGGATAACAGTCATCTTTACTTGCACGGTGGTCATTTGGCATGGCATGAAGAAATGCGTGATTATCAAACACACTTACTACTGTTAAGAATGCCTGTATCACTTCTTATTCATTAGTTTGGTTTGGATCTTTATAGGCAGGCATACTGACAACTTGTACACAGTCACGACAGTCACATCAACACACAGCAAAACACTTGATATATAACTTGACATTAAGAATTTCTTTTAGGCGCTCGCTACCACGCTTGCCACTCCTTTTCTCACGCTAAGCCTCCCAACTTGGGCCAGTCACCGTCTGATGCCGGACGATTATGCAAAGCCCCCAATCACATGCAGATATAAGTGAATAACAACATTAAGAGAGAAAAAAAAAACATCAGAAAACAATAAAGAAACGAACGGGATTTTCGCATCTAGTGTACAAGAGAAAACGTGCATTGGAAACTGCATCCAAAAGACCTCTCTTGTTATCCATAGTATACAGAGTGGTTGTATGTACCAGTTGTGAGACTGCGGGTCTCTGTAATTCGTGAGTGTTACATCGAGCAAGTGGGCTGATTGCACCAAGCTCGAGAGTTGTTGTTGTTTTTGGTTGTGATCTTTGACTTTGTATCAAAGGATGTCAAGGTCAAACATGGATCCAGTTCCGACGTCAGCTGCTACGTCCTCATCTTTAGTAGGGATATCCCATGCCAGGCATTCCGTGGCCGTGACCATGGCTGTGGTGTTGACCATGACCATGAATAAATGGAGGAGGAGGGTTTCCAGGCTGATGCGGCGGGGGAGGAGGAGGGGGTAGATGTTGAGGGTGAGGTTGGTGCATCGGTGGTTGCTGCTGAAGATGGAGAGGGTGAGGCGGGTGCTGATGCTGATGTTGATGTTGGTGAGGGTGTTGATGCTGATGGTGCTGAGGTTGGTGCTGCTGAGGATGCATAGGCGGTGGCTGATGAAGCATTGGTTGTTGCGGCGGAGGCACTTGTGGTTGATCTGGTTGCATCTGCATCTTGAGAGTTGATTCTCTCTTGCCCGTGGCCTTGCCCTTGGGCTTGGGAGCGACGACACCTGTTCTTTGCTCGGCTGCCGCTTGAGCAGCCTTCTTAGCCGCCAGGGTCGCCTTACGTTTCTCAACGGCTCCGGCCATGTTGCCATTCGCCCAACGATCTGTATCGTGTCAGTACATGAATAGCGTAGAACAAGTCGTTGGTTAGCTTACTCTTCATTGAGGCCGACATCTTTTCAGACTTGGTCATCGACTTATAATCCTTAGGAGTATCATCACCGTCGTCGACCGATGCGGCGGGAGGAGCTGCGGCAGGAGGGAGAGGTGCAGGAGGTGGAGGTGCTCCCCCATTCTTGATTTCCTGGCCAGACCTGACAACCTTGATCTTTTGAATCTTACGATTGTTTAGGGCCTGTGCCGGTTCAACAGAAGGAGCAGGCGTAGAAGCTGTTGATCGAACCTCGGTGGTAGCTGTACCGCCACTTGTTCGCTTGCCTTTCTTCTTAGGCGGTGCCTGAGCCAACTCTTCAACCTCATTAGGATCGTCGCGGAAACGCTTCTGTCGCTTAGGCCGGAAAGAGTATGATGACTCAATAGTGTGGCCGGATTCTTCCGAGGAGGCAGTGGTAGGGCGAGATTCACCGTTGTCAGCGATCTCAGTTTCGGGTGTGACTTCGTTGAAGTAGGCCTTGGGGAGCTTGAGAGTGACGAGTCCTCGGCGGACATGTGGTTTATCTTCCTTCTCCTGCACTTCCTCTTCCTCCTCCTCCTGATGTTCATCATCGACAAACTCGTTAGGATCAGCCTCCTCGTATCTGACGGCAGGTCTGGCGCGGCTGCGGCGAGTGGACTTTGCAGGAGATTCCTGAACTGGCTCCTCGGCATCTGGTGTGGGAGCAGGGTCCTCAGTAGTAACAGCATTCTTGCCGCGAGTTCCACGCTTGCGTCTGGTCTTGGGACCCGGTGTCTCATTGTCTGAGGCAACCTCGTTGTTGAAGCTGACCGAAAGGTTGGTCAGTTGCTCATCCTCAGCGTTGGCATTCTTGCGTCGACGGCCACCACGAGTCGGCACAGGTGTTGAGCTGCGGCTGACATCCTGTGTCGCAGGATCAAAGAGCTGAACAGGCTTGCGCTGGCGTTTGCCGACAACCTCGTCCGTCTCTGTGGCCTTAGCGGTTTGCCGGGGCTGGTTTCGCAAAGATCGCCCGCGGGTCATGATTCCAACCTGCTGGGTCTCGGGGTTTTGCTTGCCAATCTTGGAGGGGTGAGGATCATATTCAAAGCCGTAAGTAGCAGCCATGATGCGATCCTGGCCTTGGAGATAGCGTGTCTCGTTCAAGCCTTCCTTGTCACGAGACTTGTACCCCTTGACAGCAAATTCGGGTTCTTCGTAGTTGACGCCATGTTGGTGAAGGTTACGAGTGCGGGCTTCGTACTTGGCATCGGCAGCTCGTCGACGGAGAGAATTCTCATAATCGTCGACGACCGTACCTAGCTCGTTCCACTCGTCTTGCCATTGAACCATGGAGACATTGACAGCCTCGAGAAGTTCGTATAGATCTTCAGTCGACATGTCTTCGTAGTTCTCGATGGCGGAAATGTACTCATCAGGATCTCTGAGCTTTCTATATTTGTAATAACGGGTACGTTCTGGAACTTCTTGAGATTCAGAGACGTCAGCGTCATCACCATCCTCTCCGCCAGGAGCAGGTGAGTTGAAAGCTGTGGGGTCTGCGGAGTCTGGCACTGGCGAGCCACGTGTGGGCGTGTTGAGTGCTGGTGTAGGTGCCTCAAGGCCTGCGCTGTCGGCAGCATCATCTTGATCATCTACCATAGGCTCCATGTCGGCATCTTTGCCTTCGGGTGTTGTGTCGTCGTTTGCGCCGTCCTCATCAGAACGACCCTTCTTCTCTGGGTATAGCACAAACTCGTCATCAACATAAGGCTTGAGATTGGACCAGCGCCCAACGGGGGTGGGCTGCGGCATTGACTCCATAGCAATTCGAGGAGCCACAGGCTTTTGGGGACTTGACTTTGTATCTGAGGGTGCAGAGGAAGCAGGTGTTTCGATAGTCTCGGCAGGAGGTGGAGTGGGAGCTTTCACTTCGGCAGGGCTCGAAATAGTGGCTGGTCCCTCTTGAGTGAGAGGAATCTGAGGTGAGTCTGGGACTGGAAGTTCGTCGGTAGTGGCGGGCACTCCCGTGGATCCTTTGTCGTCTTTGTCTTCTTTGTCTTCAATGCTCTCATTGTTCACCTGCTCACTTTCTAATGAGTCGCCATTCACCTCTGTAGGTGTGGGGGCGTCGTTGGGAGTGTCGTTTTGGGGAGATGCAATGTTATCGACAATCTGCTGAGGTTGTTCGATATCTCGAGCAGGCGATGGTGATTGTGATTTTGCGGGTGACTGTGGTGGTGATGCAGTAAGAGCTTTTGATGGCAACGGCGATGACACGGCTGCTGGTGCAGGCGAAGGCGCAGACACAGGCTCTTGTGCAAATTCTTGTTCTGGTTGTTGTGGTGTAAAGTTTTGTTCAGGTTCTTGGGTGGGCTCTTGCAGGAGTTCCTGCACAGGCTCTTGTACATGCTCTTGAGCATCAAGCGGCGCGGCATCAGGCATTTCGACATCTTCGGCAGGATGCTCTGCTTGAACGTGATCGACATCCATCTTGTCCATCTCGTTCATCTTGTCTTCTTGACGCGGGTTCAAAGGTTTATCTGGTGATTCAGGGATTTGCTCGAGATTTGAGTGATGTTGTGCTTCTTCCTTGATGTTGGTGTTGGTGTAAGAGGAGTCAGGTTCAGAAGTACTTTGGGGAATAAGTTCAGCGGTGGGGACTTCGGCGGCACCATTGACTGGTTCAGGTTCAGGCTCAGATGCAGGAACAATAGGTGAATGAATAGGTTCACTCTTATTGTCCCCATCGGCTGTAACTGGCAGTGGTGCTATTGTCGGTGTTGGCAGTGGTACTGACACTGGCGTTGCCACTGCTTCCGGTTCAGCCTCAACTGGTTCAGGATCTGGCACTGCTGTGGCGGCCGGTTCAGATTTTGCTTCTGGCACTGCGGCCGGTTTTAATTCATTAACATCTTCTGCGGCTGGAGACTTTTGCCTTGCACTCAAAGCTTCTGGCTCGGGTTCCACTTTGGGAAGTTTTTCGACCTGCGGCTCTGCAGGATGAGATACAGGTTCCTCGACAGAGGTACTTGTGGGTTCCACAGCAGAAGGAACTTTCTCTGGGAGGATCTGCTCTACCGTTGGAGCAGCTGTGGTTTCTTTTGTTTGATGTTGAAGGTGATGACTCTCACCAAATTGTGGCGCGGCCAAAGCATTCGCATCCGCATTCTTGGTCGACTCATTTTTGGGCGACTTGTTAGGTGAGCCTTTTGGTGAAATCTTGGACTGAGGGGATGAGTTATTTGAATCAGCAGGCTCTCTAAGCTCAGAATCATCAACATCTGAGTAGTAGGCGCCAACTTCGATGGTGTCTTGGACGTCGTTATCGTCATCCTGCAAAGCAGCTTGATGATATGCCTTCAGGTCACTTGATTTGCGTGTGGGATTCCTCCGGCGACTGGATGGTGTGTCAGCACCCATAGAGGCGCCTCGTCTTTTTGAGTCATTGTAAAAGTCATCAGTGTCGAAGTTGACTTCTGACCTGCGCTTTTTGCCGCGTGCTGAAGAGGTTGAATTGGGAACGACAACATCGTCGTCGATGTGCTCAAACGTGTAATCCACGCGAGCACGCTTACGCAGACTGTGGCCGCCCTTCTTGGGGCCATGCTCACCCTCATCGGGAATTGGATAGTTATCCATAGTAGTGGATCGCTTCTTGGAATTCGAATTGCGACTGCTACTTGGAGACGAGAAGGTGAAGGCGTGTTGGAGAGGTTTTGATGTGCGGCGACCACCAACACCTTGAGGCGTGGTATTAGTGTGAGGGTGGGAAACAACAGGGCTTGTGAGTGGATTCAAGTCAAAGGAAGCCTCTGAAGCAGAAGTAGGAGAAGCAGAAGCTCCTAGCTGACGTCGACGTTGAGGCATCCGGCGCGAGCGATCCATTGTCAGCCAAGAGAGGCTTTGGCTATGGTTCGGCCCTGAGATGGGATGGGTGAGGCTGGGATCCAAGCAAGTTTACAGCAAGGACGTGTAGTGGCCAGCCGGGCCCGCAAGAGGCGTCATGCGAGTATGTACTTTGGGGGTGCAGTGCAGTGCGCAGTGTTAAATAACAAGTACAGAGGGGACGCAGGGCCAGAAAAGAATAACCGACCAAAGAAAAGGGAAGGATTAAGGAGGATGAGGCTCAAAGTGCGTGGATATGAATGAATGAGATGAGCGTGTCGGTCGTCGGATGGAGTAAGAGAAACAAGCCAGGGCAGAGAAAGAATTTTGAAAGTAGGTACAGGGAATTGGCGGCGACTTGCAAAAAAGCACAAGACAAGACAGGACAGGACAGGACAGCCAAAGTAAAAAGCAAGACAAAGGCAAAAAGACACCTTTAAAACAATATTGGTATCCCGATATGCCTTGGCTTGAACCAAGAGTGCCGTGCAATATATGACTGACTAGAGGCGTGGGTGATGAAGACGAGACAGTCTCCTTTTGGCTCTGATGTTGGTCTCCCGTCGATTTTCTCGAGGTGTCGTGGTCCGAATAAGCCAGCCAAGGCTACGCCAGACCCGCCTGGGGGGGTGTTAGTGGTATCCTGGCCACTGAAGGCCACTCACTCACAAGGCTCAGGGACCTGGGAAACCGTCGGTACGTACCCCCCTTCTCCGGGGTTCCTCCAGGCCAATCACGCCAACCCATTTCTACGGAACTACACGGCGCTAGTACAACCCGGGTATGAGCATGACCGTGTCGTCTGCTGCAAATCACTGCGTGTTAGTGGTTGCTTGTTGTTGTAAGTCGCCGATGAGCCAATCAGACTACTTTCTGAGTACTCCGGTTGAGCTGTTGGTGAGGCTGGAAGCCCACAGGATGAAGTGTCATCGGAAAGTAACCGCTAAGTATCAGTACATCCATACATTAAGTACATACCTGCAGACCAGATGCAATTACACCTGATGTTGCGGAATAGGAGATTATCTTTGGAACGCAATGATATCATTATTCATTAAAACAACCTTTAATTACACTGAACATATTCAATTGTACAAAGTATATTTATCTGGACTTTTGTCCTATCCTCTCACTATAGTGATGTAACTGATTATCTTACCTGGTTTTTCCACCTGGACTCGGAAACAGCACGTGTTTGACGTTCCTACTCCTAGACCAGACCCTTGCAGCTGTACCTACTTCCAGAGGCTCCAACCATCTCCTTAGACTCCCTCTCTCTTTTGCGCCAAACAACCAACCTTCATTCAACCCCCGCCTGCACATAGTCATCCATCACCACAACCGCTCGACAAGTCATACGGACACAATTCGACAACATCACGCTCTTTTTTGGTTGCAACTATAGCAAAACCTACAATCATGGCGTCGAAAAAGACAAAGCCCACTGCTGGCGACGACGTCGACGTTGACGAGCTCTTCTCTGGCCTTGACCGCGAGAAGAAGCCCAAGAAGACCACCAAATCCAAACCCATCTCTGCCGCATCCAAGGCCATTGCCGATCAGGACATTCTCGCAGATCTGGAATCGGAGCTGGCTGAGCCTCCTTCGCGACCTCATACTCCCCGTCTCAAGGATCCCCGCCGTTCCACAGCAACGCCCCCCGTTGGCGACCCTCGCAAGTCTACAGATAGCGCACGCAGTTTGAAAGCAACACCAAGCGCCACAAGCTCGGAACAACAAGAGGCCGACAAGAAACAGACATCTGAGCCAGAACCTGCCCCTCAGGCATCTGGTGGAGGATGGTGGGGTGGTATATTGTCTACGGCCAGTGCTGCCATGAAGCAGGCCGAAGCCGCTGTTAGTCAGATTCAACAGAATGAAGAGGCAAAGAAGTGGGCAGACCAGGTTAAGGGAATTAGAGGACTCGATGTCAACACTCTCCGAACCTATGGTATATTTGATTTCAGACGTTGTATCTTGACGTAAGCTAACCAAAATTCAGGTGACGAACTCCGACATCGTGCTCTCCCAACCTTTACCAATATTCTCCACACCCTTGCGCCTCCCATCAGCTCCCATGAGCGCCTCCTCATCCATATCACCCACGATCTTGTCGGCTACCCGTCCCTTGACCCTCTTATCCATAACGTCTTTGGCCATGTGATGGCACAGGTTGAGGGTGGTGACCTTCTTGTTATCCAGCGTGGACAGGAGAGCCACTCTCGACGTAGTACCGATAGTGTTGCTGGATGGCACGACGGACCCTGGTGGAGACAAGCCGATACTCCTCGTGAGCTCGGGTTGATCAAAGGATTGCCTGTGGGAACCAAGCTCTGCCGCGCCAATGCCGAATCGCACGCGAACGAATACTTCTCCGCCAACGGTGGCCTGGAAGCTGCCAAGCTCAAGGCTACGGAGGATGTGAGCGAGACCAACCCTGTTAGAACTTCGGATCTGTTCCTGGCTGTCCAGGCAATTTCTGTGGACGCGGATGAAGACCTTTTCGCTCGCACTACTTCTGCAGAGAAGGAGAAGAACTCTTCTGATGTTCAGGATCAAGATGAAGACGAGGAGCTCATCTGTTTCGCTGTCTTCATCCTGGACCCTGTCCATGATATTGAATTTTATACCGTCAGCCAGTCTGTTCCTGCTCGATGGGTTCAGTGGCTTGATACTCCTGCCCCTCTCACCCCTCGTTCCGGCGAGGATAGTGATGTGGTGGACGCCAACATCCCCGAAGAGATCCGAGACATTATTGAGAGTGGCGGTGTCGATCCTCGGGAATGGGTGGCTGAGTGGCTTGAGGAGCTTCTCAACCTCTCTATTGGTATTGTTGCTCAGCGCTATGTTGCTCGCCGTATGGGCGTTGGCGAGGGTGGCCTTGGTAGAGGTAAGAGGCCGATGGAAGACCTTGTGCAGGAGAATGCAGGTGAGGCTGCCCGTGCCGGTGTCATCTAAATGAAATGCAGAGAAACGTTAAAGTATGTTGTATGACAAGGTAGGTTGGGCGTTGGGGTCTTTGACCGGTAAATGTAACCTTCCTAGAGCTAAATTTGGCTTGGGAGACTTTGAATACTGGGATTTGTTCTTGTCACGCAGTGCTGGGATCATGTTGGAGTCTTAACTGTCATTAATATCAAGCTGGACTTTGAAAGCCGACTAGCTCGGCCATGTTACATCTGTCGTCCTTGACGGTTGACCCCGTCATTATACACTACTCTTGCCTAGTAGATCTCATGTGTGACCACTTCGATGAACCGTCCCGGCCTTCTTAAGCTCACCTCTAGCCTCTCTTGTGGCACCCTCCAAACTAACCTTCTTCAACGGCCGGTACTCGGGATTCCACATCTGCTCCCTAATCCACTCCTCCAGATCCTCTTCCTTTTCAGGGATACCCTCCTGTGTAGCTTCACCATCCTTGACAGCCGTCTGTATCACATTCCTAGCGATGCGAACACTTACATCTCGCACGGAGTCCACGTCCGGGAGAAGAGGAGCCGTAGAGTCCTCGAGAACGGGGCTCAGCGAAGAAACTCCCTGCACGGCGGCGACGAGCATCCGGTCTGTTAAGTGCTTGGCGCGGGAGAGTACGCAGCCGAGTCCTATGCCCGGGAAGACGACTGAGTTGTTGCACTCTCCCACAGCGATGGTGATTTCAGAGCCATTCTTACCCCAGGGTCCTTTGACGGGCGGGAAAGGTGAGCCGGTGGCAACAAGGGCCTTTCCATCGGTCCACTTGAGGATATCTTCGGGTTTGGCTTCATGAAGACGGGTAGGGTTGGAGAGTGGGAGGATAATAGGACGGTCGTGGTGTTTGGCCATGGCGCGAATGACATCCTCAGTAAACGCTCCGGGCTTGGTAGACGTGCCAACCAAGACATTAGGTCGAACCTCTTTAATCACAGAAAGAAGGTCAGTTTCTTTATCCTTCCACTCTGAAGCGTCCTTGGTAAAGATCTTTTGAGAATCAGTGACGCCTTCAGTTTTGGAGGTTAGGAGACCAGGCTTGTCGATCAGCCTAAACCAGTCAGTTATCTCATCCCATTATTCAAAGTGTATGTCTTACCAGATCTGCTTTGCCGCTTCCTCATGGCTCATATTTCCCTCTGTGGCGATAGCATCTCGAACTTGATCCGCAATACCTAGACCAGCACTTCCAGCTCCAAAGACGACCATGCGAATGTCTTTGAGGTTTTGCTTGCTGACGTGAAGACCTGACATGATAGCCGCGAGGGTTACACAGCCTGTTCCTTGGACATCGTCGTTGAAGCAAGCAAAGTCAGGACGATAACGATCCAGAATCTTTCTTGCTATATGTCCATCAGAAACCGCTGTTAGATTTGGGATGAAGGATACTTACCGTTGCTTAGACCAAAATCTTCGAAGTGAATGTAGGCTTTTGGGTAGAGCTTCCTGGCGGATTGGACAAAAGTGTCGACAAACTTGGCATATTCTTCACCGCGGACACGCTTCTCTTTTAGACCGAGATATAAATCGTCGTTAAGAAGTTCCTGATTATCTGTGCCGCAGTCGAGAACCACGGGGAGAGAACGATTTGGGTGGATGCCAGCACAGAGTGTTGTGAGGACCAACTTGGCAACGGAGATGAGAATACCGCCGACGCCTTGATCGCCAATGCCCAGAATTTCTTCACCATCTAGTAGCGAAGTTAGCCACGAGAGTCATAATGCGGATGTGATAACTGACCAGATACAACAATGTAGTCGATATCTTCAGGATTTCCCCACTGTGCGAGGTTGTGGTGCACATGATCTGGGTCTCGAATATTGAGATAGCAACCTTCTGGTCGTCTAAAAAGTCGAGAATAGTTTTGAATAGCATCACCTTCAGTTGGTGTATAAACTATACTCATCATCTCATCGAGATGGAGTTGCAAAAGCTTTACACACAATTAGCCCTGTTAATACACTAATAGTGATATTTACCTTGTAGTAAAGAACCTCATTCTGGTCCTTTAGTGAAGTGAGGAAAGTATTCTTGGCCAGGTCATCAGATCTCGACGAATACTGCTCATAAGCACGTTTGCACTGTTGTTCAAGTGTCTGGACACCCTGGGGTAGTAAACCTGTGAGATTGAACTCGCGACGCTCATCTGGGGGAAAAGCAGAGCCTTTGTTAAGATATGGCGTGTTTAAGAGCGATGTGCCGCTGAGTGCACAGTTGATAGGACCGCTGGTGCTGAGTGGTAACTTGGTGTACTTAGATTCCTTGGTGGAATAGTTGTTGGTGAGGTTACGGGATGTCATTGTGGATGGATATAAGCGGAAACGATAGGCGTGTGATGGTTTTAATTTGAACATGACAATTAATCACTTGTCACTCTTGGCGGTGACATTCAGTATTAATAGTACATAGAGTAGATAATTTGTTGGTGTCTTGCTAAAAGGTGACGAATTCCTGATATCAAAAGATGACGTCGTCGACTTCTCACTGGCACATCCACTCTGACGAAATAAAACCTTGATATTTAATCACTCATGCAAAATCGGACAAAAGGGTCATATTATTAACTCGTAATTAGATAAGCATGTTCTATGAAATGTCGGTGCTCCTGGAGCCTCGCCCGTGTAGAATGATACAATGTTATTCACCAAAGTGACCAACAAAGACAAGACGGACGCGGACTATGATGGCCCTTGTTCTTCTAGCAACGACGACAAAAGAATCACAAAAGAGTGCTTCTTTTATCGTTAAATCAGACCTTCAGACTACTTCATACGGATAGTACAAAACGTGCCGTCCGCAGAAGACCTTCCACAAGGGAAGACTCGTACGAGATTGAGTGACTGAAGGAAGAACGTTGCGGATGAGAGAATAGAAATTATACCTACCGTGTTTACTTTTCAAAGGCGCATAATGAGATCTTGTATAGATCGCGTCTTTGTTGGTTGCGTTGCTCATGAGAGTCTTGATAGAGAAGGGAAATAAATTTCATGTTGGAGCAAAAATTTGACGCGACGAGTTTTGGTGGTGGAGTCGATGTAAGTACCCCACTCACTCGTTGGCGGGTCACAAACCAGCCACCAAAAGATACTGTAAGGCATTGGATTCTTATTGGCTCATTAACTTACACGAGAACTCTTTACAACTGGGAATATCCTATCCTGCAGAATACTGCATATCAGTGGCTTGGCAAACCATATTCATATTGTAATTCTCCTCAACATCCTCTCTAAGCGTTCTCGTGGTTAGACCTAGTATCAATCTCTACATCCTCCACCAACGCCTTCTCAGCCTTGAGCGCACCAACCTCAAGCTCAATCCCAAGACCAACATCTCGTCGTGCCTCATCCAGCATCTTTGCGTCCTCCTCACCAGTATGACTTCCAAACACCCGATCCATATCCTCCAGAGTAGCACCCTTTGTCTCAGGAAGGCAAAAGTACAGCCAGACCATGCTACTCGCTAAGAAACCAGCAAAGAAGATATAAGTACCCCACTCCAGGGTTTCAAACATGGGAGGTACGTAAAAAGCAACCGCAAAGTTGTTGAGCTATGATTCTTGTTAGTTTCGCTCAACTTGTAGAAGCAGAATACATACCCAGTTGCTAGAAGCACCAATCGAAGATCCCTTTGATCGAATAGAAAGAGGAAAGATCTCGGCGACAAGAGTCCATGAAACAGGTCCCCATGTAGCTCCAAAGGCTCCAACGTAAAGCCAGATGAAGGCCACGGCAACCCAACCTGCAGCACTATGTGACTCCCAATCATGCTGGAACTTGGCAACGATGATACCCGCGAGAACCATAGAGATAAGCATGACCACGGATCCCACGTAGAGCATTGGCTTCCGTCCCACCTTATCGATAATCGCCATCGCGGGTAAAGTAAAGACAAAGAAGACCACACCAGTGACTCCTGTAGCCAACAAGGCCTGCGTTCCTCCCGTAAGACCGAGGCGTTCAAAGACTTGGCTAGCATAGTAGATAATTGCATCGATACCAGACCACTGCTGCCAAAACATGACCAGCCAAGCAGTAGCAACACGCTTGAAGTTATCCTTTGTGCGGAAGATCTGGTAATACTGAGCAAACTGTGCCATCCAGACACTACCCTCCTCCTTAGCAGCCAAATTGGGAAAGTTCTTTGCAAAAGCGCGTCTTTCGAAAAGAGCCTCGGCCTTGATTTCCTTGTACTCTACCTCAATGAGCTCGTGCTCAATGGGCAGGTTGCGGAGGTATGATAGTGTCTTGAGAGCCTCTTCATCACGACCTTGTTTGACCAACCAACGCGGAGAAAATGGCAACCACCAGATTCCAAGGGCGAGAAGAACAGCGGGGATTCCTTGTATGATGGAGGGGAGCATCCATGCGAGATTGCTCTGGCCTTCGCCTGTGCCGCCGATGTAGTTGCTCCCGTAGCCGATCCAGAAGGAGAGCATTATACCGAGGATGGTGCAGAATTGGTAGAAAGAGACGAGAAAACCGCGGAGTTCGGGGGAGGAAAGTTCGGCGTTGTAGAGAGGACTAGAGAGGCAAATGTCAGTTTTTTGTTGGTACTTCTTGATACCTAGACTTACCCAACACCACTAAAAGTACCAACTCCAATACCAGTAAAGAACCGTCCAGCATAAAGCATAGAGGCATTATCCTTCGTCCCTCCAATATACAAATAACTACCAAGAATGACCCAGCAACAAGCCATAAACATGGTATATTTTCGTGAATACACCTCGCCAAACACACCGGCGGACAGAGAACCCAGAATACCGCCGAGCTGAAGGATCGAGGTGAGCCAGCCGGTGGCCGAAGAAGAGTTTACAATGGCTGGGAAGTTTTCTTTAAAGCGGTGCATGACGAGGGATTGGCCTAGAACACCTTGTTGGTAGCCATATTCAAAACCACCAAAACTAGAGTTGTTAGCGTGTGAATTGCGATGAGGAAGGATACGAACGAGGCAAAGAGGGCGATGAGGATGAGCTTGGGATTCTGCGCGAGGGTTTTCCATCGGTTTTTGTAAGCGAGCTTTGTACGCTCGTCGACTGTTGACTCCATGGTGATAGATGAGGCAATGGACAAAGCCACTAATGGAACAGGAACTAGAGATGGAGGAGGAAGATGGTCTTATATAAAGGATCACGATAGTTTTCCCTCATCGACAATTTCCATTACTAGATACAGTCATAAACTACATGGATCATTTAAAGCTCCCCGCAACAAACATCTCGTGCTAATCCGGGGTCCCCAGATGGACCATGAAAGGATACAGGACTTGGATAGAGTAGCAGTGCTAGTTAGGGTCGGTGAGACTCGGATGGCATGACCATATTTGGTATGTCTTCTCCAAAAGGCAACATTAAACACTCAGTCGTGCTCTCTTAGTATTAAGCAGATAGAACTCTAGTGTATTTCCTAGTTGAACATGTTTATCAGACTCGCAAGTCAAGCATCATGAATGCAACAATCAGTCAGTAGATCAATCATGCAATAAATTAACATGACGACCCATAAGTTAAAGAAACAATCGCATTAGAAACTCTGCTTTACATGTTGCATCGCTCCCCCATATCAACCTATCAGAACCCCGCGACTTACACGGATATTCAAGTGGGGAGCAGTTCATCACGCGCTGTTTATGAAGTGTAAAACGGGCCTTTTATTAAGCACTTAGAATATCGTGAAACTTGTTCTTTCTCCGCTCTTTGTCTTTGATTTCCCTGGTGTTAATACTAGCCCCCGACATCGTGAGACCTCATCCCGAGACCCCAACTAAATTAGGCGATCCCGCATTCTTGTCTGCGGAGCCCCGCGCTTTTTAAATCCCCAGATTCTTAAAACAAAGAGTCAACTCTACACACTACTTGAGTCAATTTAACACTCAAAAGTATGAGCATCGGCAGATGACCCTTGTATCTCATGAGGCTCAACAAGGAATCTAATTCGCAACTAAACGGATACCGATGCTAGGCAGAAGCATTTCCGGTGTAAAGATTGGGTGGTAAACAGGGGCCAAGGAATGCCAACTAGCTGACTTACCTAACACTATGGAACGTTTCATATAGCCCTTGTCGGATTACTCAATGAGAGAGGCGATAACCCGTAAAATGGCTTCATTATCATCTTGGATGAAGACGGATTTATTCAGTAGTCTGATCCTAGGATGAGTTGAAAACAATTACCCTTGTCTGACACATGACTCGTCCATGCTACCCAAGACATCCCATATCAATCAGAAGTAAAGGCAACAAAATATTCAGGTCTTGCTCGGGTTGAACAATTGAGAACCCCAAATTCAAAACAAACTTCTATACGGATATGCAACCAAGATGCGGGGAAATAAATGCACCGAGGTAAAACACTTCCGCCATGAAATCTCCAACAGGTTTGAGGCGCTTAAAAGTGCCTCTTTAGTTCTTGGAGAAGGGATCAACATCCTCCGGAAATAAATTCACATCGGGCAGTCTTAAACACCACGTGGTTCAAGTACCACAGCATAACGTCGTTATAGGTATGTTAGCCACGGCCATACATCATGATCTATCTCCAGAACCATAGATAGCTAGCTGATCTGTCACCGTATAACATCAGCTCCATTGAATTATTAGTCTTGGGTTATATGTCACGATTGAGATCTCGAAATGCGCAATATGTACGGCTGTATATTCAGTTGACCTATAAACAGCAGAGATCAAATCGAAATTTGCAATCTCAATCCTCCAATATCCACTTTCATAACCTCGTATCCATTCTCATTTCATATATACACTCGCCATTCTCAACTCTCATCCCCTTTCCACATATATCACATTCTAGTCTCCTATGAGCCGTTGGCATTTACTGGGCGCTGTTGCCGTTGTTGGCAATCAGGTTGGGGGAGTTGCGGAGGTTGCCACTGATCGCGCCAGAGGTAGCTGTGTTGGTGAGCCAGTTGGTGACACCAGAGACGCCAGAGACACCGTTGACAGAGATACCGTAAAGGACAAGGCCAGCAACGTGGGGAGTGGCCATGGAGGTACCGCTGATGCTGTTTGTGGCGCTGTTGCTAGTGTACCAAGCAGAGAGAACGTTGGATCCGGGGGCAAAGATATCAAGAACGGTGCCCCAGTTGGAGTACGAGGCAATGGCCCAGTTGCTGTCGATAGCACCGACGGTGATGGCGCTAGCTGCAGAAGCTGGAGAGACGTTGGCGGCGTTGGCGTTCTCGTTGCCAGCAGCAATAGCAGAGATGACGCCAGAGTTAGAAGCAGAGTTGACAGCGTTGTTGAAGGCAGCAGAGAAGGGACCACCAAGAGACATGTTAATGACAGATCGGCCAGTTCGGCTCTTGGAGATGATATCATTGGCGGCCCAGTTGAAACCAGCAAGGATGATGGAGGTGCTAGACGATGAACCCTGGAAGACCTTGACAGCTTGGATAGTTGCCTTCTTGGCAACACCGTACGTCCTGCCGGCAATGGTACCGGCGACATGAGTACCATGGCCATTAGTATCAGTGTTGGAGCCGCTGAAGGCAGAATACACAGCTTGGGCACGACCCTCAAATTCATTGTGGGTGACTCGGCAGCCAGTGTCGACAACGTAGGCGTAGGTGTTGGTACCAGCATTGGTGTCGTAGATGTAGCTGGTAGATCCCCTTGAACGGTGAGAGACCGTTCCGAGTCCCCAGGGAGCGCCAGTCTGAGTAGTCAAAGCACGTTTGGCCAGAGACTCTTCCTCTCCCTCCTCCTTAACGAAATCAAGAGTCCAAACGCGGTCCTCTTCGACAGCAGCAACCTAAAGGAGATGTCAGCATTTAATATGCTCCCGTGATTCGGGATTACTTACGTCAGGGTTCTCCTTGATTTCCTTGATGGTGCTCTTGTCGAAAGAGCCAGCATAGCCGTGGAACCCGTACTTGCCATTGTAGGTGCGCTCAACACCCTTCTCGGCACGCTTGTTCAGTCCACGCTTGTGAACATCCTCAACCCAGTTGAGATGGCTCTCAACGTCTGCTGCAGCGATATCAGACTTGAGGGTGATGATGTATTTGCCAGGAATGACCTCGCTAGAGTCAACCTTGGCAGTGGGAGCAGCAATGACAAGCCCGAAGAGGGTGGTCGCGGCAAGAGCGAGGTTCTTGAAGTTCACCATTGTGAATATCCAAAGAGGCAGAAACAGAGATGGAGACTATTGTAGGTGTCTGGGTGTTGATGAGGAGGAGGATGCTGATGAGGATGAAAGGTATGGTCAGGAGGGAAGACAAGACGACTTATATAGCTGTAGATCCATAGTCATCGGTGGCCGTGTTCACATTATCATGATTGAGTACCAGGTTTGTAAGATGCAAGACTGCGGGTGTCTTGCATCTATTCTCAGGCATGCTGCTCCGTCAAGACACATTCGAGGGGGTGGTTTTCAACAGCTTCCTCTTGCGGCGAAGAACGAGAACTTGACATATTGTCTCTCCGTTTTCCAAGACAACGCCAGACGTAAAAGGGAAGGCGATATGCGATGCACCGAGACGGCAGAGGTTCTGAGAGGTAACTCAGGATAACGAGAGTGCAAAAGTTCTCGAGTAATGCAAGCAAGTGTCCGGTGGACCTGGCCTCATGGCCAAAGTGGATGCATGGAACCTTTCATCACAACGAATACCTTGATGATAAAGCACCGGGATATCAGAGATGGGTCTCAGTGGATGTACTGAACATATCCGCTTGCCTCGATGATCAATGTGTATGAGCGTTCACGAGGCTCATTCACATGTGACGAGACAGGGCGCGAGAAACAATGAGGTCGCCATTAACCGACTTGGCTATAACAGGAGGTGTTCGAGATCAGCTGAAGGGGCCTCCCTGTCGTCAATCATGATCAACATGACACTAAGGAAACAACCATCCAGGAGGTATCTGTTTAAGACACAACCACATAGTTGTGGTACTGTCTCGGTATCTCAAACTTGACAGTGTCCAGAACTATTAGGGGGATAATGAGGGGCGGTCGAAAAGGAAGACAAATACCTTCAAGTCTTTGATTGGAGGCAAGAATCAGGAACGTAGCCACTCGGAGTCGTGGATCGGCCCCTAAAAGATGCATAAATCCTAGTTCGGGGCTTATCATCCAAGGCTTAGTGAATTGATAGTCGGACGGATATTGCAGAACTGCCCAATGAGCTAACTATGCTTCTCTGCAACTCCAGCATAGCCAGGTCAGGCTAGGGAGTGTCCCTTGATGACTTAGCCCTACAGATGAGAAGAGCCGGGCTGGAAGGATCTCACACCATGAACTATCACACCTTGGGCAGTAGTTCTAGTTCTAGTGTTGACTAAAGCCAACTTCCTTTTCGGGGCACTGTCGCCGAGTTGGTGCATATCGCTGCCGGCGCTGGTCTCGCAGGAAGAGACAATGATTTAGTTACCATTTCCTCTGGAGGCTGATATATTGAGGTCCAGATGCTATGGGTTACCCTTGCTTAGCCTCGTTCGGCTTTCACCAGATGCCCTCGGGAGGGGACATGGAGGGCAACGTGATTTGATATGAGGGAGGGGTTGGAGGGTGCACTCCTTTAGAAAGACTGAGGATCTGAGCCGAGGTTCGAGAACGATGAAGGAATCGAGATCGGAATAATTGAATCTTGTATATATTGTTATTGATTGCTCATTGTGTCGAACCCGAATTCCAACGAGTGTTGGTTCAAAGACAAGTAATGTCTAACAATAGTATTGTAGGTACATTGAAGTCGCGACTCAAGGGAGGTTGACAATAGAGGGGCCGGAGATGCGACGGGCAAGAGCTATCGTGGTAGTGGGGCAACGAAGAAATGGCAGGCATTCAACCAATGGTGCAACGGCAGGAACAAACAAACAGGCAGGTTGTGGTTCTTGCCCAGACTTGAAGATAAGATTTAGATTGATTTTCATTTGTTAGCCAGGCACCCCAGAACTCTAACTTACACAACTTCTTCAAAACAACATCCTCATCTATAACCAAGACCCGAATTCCCTTCCTTGCCTCAGCTAAGACACCTCAACCCCGGAGAGACACGGAGGTTTTCACTCTTCCGTTAGCGCCTTCCTTCCCGTGTCGGTTCAATCTTGATCTCGTCGAAGCGAAGCCTGGTTTCTATCTGGACGCTAACCTTATATCCAACCCAACCTTGGCTTGGCCAGCCTCAAATAGAAATGGTCCCCGTCATCTCATGACCCTTGTCTTGTATACCCTGCATCCGACTAATCAATCAATTAACTAACCCTTATCATCGCTATGATGCTATCGGAACAAAAGTACCTATCATTATTCTTGGATATCACTTACCGAGTACAGAGTACGAATACAGTCTGCTGCATTGGCTTATCGATCCTCCAATAACTACGTGTCATTCTTTTTCAATACCGAACAAACCTCCGACCCCGAACCCTTGAAGTCATTCGTGGAATCTATCGACAATATTCGCACGCCATCCACGCAAACGTTCGCTTATTCTCAAAGGACCTTTTGACTGGTTCAACTGTTCGGGTCAGGAGACTGGCAACCCTAGCTAGCCGCCATCGATATCTAGACGAGCCGGTAATTGGATGGCATCATCAATACCCTGCTTTCAGCTATTTTCACAACTCTTCAAGGCATACTCTATCAGACTATTCAACGTATCGGTTTATTCTTCCGTGACCGCGCCGCACGATCGCCACGGCCCGCTGGGATCCCTTCATGAAGGGTTGCTATCGTTGCGAGGCTCAGGAACAGCAGCACCAGCTGAACTTGATCTTACGGCTATCGACCGAAGCTGATTCCCGCAACCGTTACCATATCTGAGCGCAGATCCTTTAATGGTTAAGCTGTCCATTAAGCTTTACCCTTAATACCAAGTGGTGCCCTTCCTGCTTCTGCCCTGGACCAGTCTGAACTCAACTCGTGACTTCAAGCCCGATGACACTAGGGTAGTAGTTGCATTGCCCACAGTCGCCTGGACATTATATGGCACCTCTTTTACTCTGGATGAGATCATCGATAGAGTTTACCGCTTCCTGTACCCTGAGGACCCTTGTCATCGTTGAACCGAAGGATGTTGCCAATACATGGCTTTTCGCCGCTGGGGAAGCCAACCACAAAAGTACTTGTGACCTTGGTTACTTGAGCTCCTTCCTAGCTGGTAACCGTGGCCTTTGAACCGAAGGAAATGTCGCGATAAGGTTGCCGTTTTGTTTAACGTCTTCAACGGGGAACAACACCATTGCGAGCCACTTCAAGACCCTCCCATGCAGCCGAACTATCACAAAATCGGACAAAGGATCCAACATCCTAGAATGCAACAAGCGCCCGAACCTAGGAACGGCTTCGGCAAACTACCTTATGTTCCTTGAAGGTAACGTAAACGGTAGCTATCATATCCAATCACACAGAGAACGACGCATCCAAAACTTCCAGATTGTTCTCGTCCTTCCAAGAAGGGTGTTTTCATCTACACCACTTCAAAGTAAGGATCTTCGCAAAGGTTCATGTAACTTATTCGAACTATGCATCTTCCTAGCTCGTCATTTTCTCTCCAACTGACTCATGACTGATGATTGTTTATGACAAAGAGATGCCTCTGCTACCTTCCTCTTTATGCCGCCATCGCCGAATCCTCACATACATAGCTATGCGCAGACAATGCAATATCACAACGTTCAAGCCAAGGCTTTAGCACAGCGTGACTGGCAACGGAATTGACCACTCATGAGTTCACCGACGATCTTTTGAAGGCGCCCGACCTTGGGTAACACTGTCTCTCGATTCACCGATGCTGAGTGTTGTCAACGTGCTTGGATGAGGTGACTTGACGAGAGGAACGTATTCGTTGCCCCTGCTCCTCATCTGATGGTTTAATAATCTATTCCTGATGCCTCGGTCTGATTTCTCGTATAAGCAAATATAATAGGAAGGTATTTGAAGCAAACAAAAGGGCTGAACTTCGAAAGACCGAAGCTTATTGGCCATAGCCACCACAACGTCAGGAGATTTTACCACTCTCAGAAGCAATTCACACGCCAAACACACTTTACTTAGTATATCTCAATAATGGGGTTTTCTCTCCAATAACTCTACCTTCTTATATCGAACTTCTGTTCCAATCTTCAACACACTATTCATACATGTAAGGAGGGGTGCAGGTTGCATTACATCCGCGGCTTGCTTTCGAGATAAAGTTCTTAGGTTTCATTCAGTGCGACCTATCACCGAAGTAGTTCAGGCTTATTGTTATACGGACCTTGCATGAAGCAGTGATACGTTGCCGTCTTGCCAAAAGGGCGGGTGGTATTGAAAAGGGTGGCCTCGTATCTCACTGCAGATTATAGCTGCATCCTGGGAATCACGGCCTTTTGTACATCAGTCGTGATCCATATAGAACGATTTTACAGAAAATATATACACGTTACTGTATCTATCGCGATCAAACAGCATCTGGATTTGTCCAAGACCCAGGCACTACTCTCCCTTTGTATCAACACCATTTCTAAAAACACAATCTTAGCGCCCCTGGTCTAATCTGTCATGCTTCTCAACGTGTTGTCCTTCTAATCTTTAGCCTCATTATTACACAACTTCTGGGCATACGGCTATTGGTTAACAGTGCCTTTCCCTCATGGTGTACAGAGTATCAACCCCTATTGGTCCCAAACCAAAGGATCAGGCACCACGCATCGTCAATACATATGCAATGTCAGCACTATTTATTCGGTAGTTACATTGATACTAAAGCATCTAGCTTTGTCATAGATAACCTTGATCAGACTACATTCTTGCTGACGGCATCACATATACAATTTTGAACCATGCTTGGATATAGACATAATTGCAGTGAATTGTTGATAGCTGGTGGCTGAATTAAATATTATACAAAGCTGCTTCTTACGTCTTTGTTGAAGAATTGTGCATTATTTTATTAACCATTCTGTCAGTACAAGGCTTTTTAAGGGGTCTTCTGATTACAACACTCATCCTCTCCTTTATAATTTTGGCCAACCTCTGTCCTCAGACCAAGCAGGCAAATATTCCCAAAAAGAGACCATGGTCGAAGTTTCATGTGCTACTGTTGGCTTTTCTGAAATTCTAGGAAGCCGGTGTGTTATAATTTTTTGATAAAGCTACGATAGCCGTTGCAGCCGCACAGCAAAACAGCAATTGGATGGTTTTATGTGCGCCTGATTAACTCTCAGGACCCAAGTATTGTGACAATTGCAATCAACTCCGAACTTGATAAAGATATAATATCATCCATCAAACAAATAGGCTATCTCCTCATTTAACCATGTACCTGCATCCCCACGTACTGTGTCTTGAAAGTAGTATCCTCCTTTGCCCCTGTGATACCAATCTTTACAACCTCACCCGGAACGATATCAATCAGGTTGTCGTCGAACTTGACCCCATCATCCTCGCTTTCAATCGCCAGTCCCTTGATTGGTACCTCGGCACTGACCTCTACGAATTTTGCTCCTTTGTTAAGCTCAACTTTGAGTTCCTTGGGCTTCTGGAAGTGGAGATACTTCAGTGGCTCAGGCCAGTTGACGTATCGAGCAATTTGCTTGCCATCTTGGTAGAAGTAGGCAGCAACAACAGTCCTTGCCTCAAGGCCAGCGTTGGGCTTCTCAACAGGGACATCCAACGTCTTGACCTCTGTTGAGCGGTTGCTTTGCAAAATCAGATCCGAAGCAACTGTTTGAGAATAAGTCTCCTTTCCAGTCTCAACATCCCAGGCTTTGACAACACAGTCCACAGTCAAATGATCAAGGTTGAGATTGCTTCCCCAAATCTCAACCTGAACTTTGGTCTCAATATCAACCCTCGTGTATTTGTTCTTGGGGTGCTTGTGTTCTCGACGTGTCATTTCAATAGTGATGGGTGCCATCTCCCGCTTGATGGTGAAGTAGGAATGCTTCGGTCGTAGGTAGTAATCACAGATGGCCCACGACGTAACGGGCCAGCAGTCGTTGGTCTGCCAAACTAAAACACCACTACAATACTCTTTCTTTGGTCCCTGCCACTGGCGCTTCCACAGTCTATAAGCTGAGGCTAGAGCTTCAGCTTGCAACAGCTGACTGTAGTAGACGTGGTCTTCCAATGGGTCAACAGTAAAACGGAAGTTCTCAGCCATGTAAAGGCCCAATCGACGCAGCTGTCCGTCTGCCTTGTTGTGAAAGTCAATGGTAGATGATGCTGCGAACCTCTCTGGGTCATCCTTGCCTTTTGGAAGAAAGGCATCGATGGTCTTGACGTTGGGGAAACCCTCCATACCAAATTCAGAGACGAATCTGCCAACAAGTTTGTCGAAGTCTTGGTACTTTTGCTGAGAGCCATGCCAAACATTCCATTGGTGAATGTCTCCGATAGTGGGATCGGTGGTTACCTTTCCGCCCCAAGGGCTGGCAATGTGATAGACAGCGTTGGTATGAAGGTCCTTGCATGCGTCTGGAAGCAGTTTTTCGTAGATGTAGCGAGCGGGGAAGTCAGTCTTCAACCAGCTCTCTGGGTCGTGGTCGTCGAAGTCATATGTGAGGTTCTCCGACTCGCGTAGTTGGTAATCTTCATTGTTGCCAGCCCAGAGAACGATTGAGGGATGATGCCGCAGTCGCTTGATGTTTGCTCGAGCCTCTCTGTCGATGGACTTTAGTAGGTCAGGCCAAGTGGGATAGTTTCCACAGGCGAACATGAAGTCTTGCCAGACAAGGATACCGAATTCATCGCAAGCATCATAGAAGACATCTTCTTCATAGATGCCACCTCCCCAAACTCTGAGCATGAATTGGTTACCGTCAGCAACGAGCTTGACCCAGTCACGGTACCTCTCTTTAGAAATACGAGGGATAAAGTTATCCGCAGGGATCCAGTTGCTTCCACCGCAGAAGATCGGAATATTGTTGACTTGAAAGAAGAAGCTGGTGCCAGGCTGCCCGTCAAGTTCTCGTTGCACGAGCTCAAGTTTGCGGAGGCCGATCCTCTTGGAGATTGAATCTATCTCGTCGTCGCCATGGAGAAGGGTGGCCTTTATGGTGTACAGAGGTTGCTTTCCATATCTTATCGGGTACCAGAGAGCTGGATCTTGGATGTGGAATGTGGTGGTGACTTCTTTGCCCTCAACATGTGCGGTTTCAGATGCAACCTTCTTCCCATCTAGAGATACGTCGAAGCGGACTTTCGATGCCTTGCCCTCGACTGTAGCATGAACAACAACATCGGCCTTTTTGAGGGACTTGTCGACTTTTGACTCTGTATAGAGGTCGGTGATGCGAGATTCATAAACCTCGAGATTGATAGGTCTCCAGGGACCACAGGTTAACATTGCAGGGCCCCAATCCCAGCCCTAAGAAGAGTTAGTTACATTAGGCACTGTATTGAGCGATAGATTGACTCACCCAGTGATACTGTGCCTTTCTGACGGGAAGTCTTGAGCCATCTCCATTCCAAACAACATACTTGTGATCAGGGTGTTCCTCCACCAGCTTCCAGCCCCTCAGATAGGCAGCATCGAAAGTGATACGGAGTTCATTGTCGCCGTCTTCTTTGAGATTCTTTGTGACATCCACACGCTCTGGAACAAACATGTTTTCCGTCTCGAGGATCTTGTGGCCATTCAATTCAACCACAGCATAAGTATCAAGGCCATCAAAGGCCAGAACCGCCTTTGCGCCATCATCAACCTTGGGACTAGGAAAGGTTGTCTTGTAGATCCAGATAGTTTCTCCGATCCATTGGACGTCGAGTTCGTTCTTTCCAATGTAAGGATCAGGAATCTTCTTGTGATGCAGAAGATCGAGGTGAACGTTTGTAGGGAATTGAGCGACAGGTAAATAACAGGAGTCGTCTTCTTTGTCCTGCTTGAACTGCCAGTTCTTGTTGATTGGGGTGATAGTGCGGGGAGCCATGACGAAAGTGCCTGTCACTGGCTGTGATGCTGCGTTGTGACAATGAATCAAAGAGATCAAAATTAATGAAAGGGTAGAGTTGTAATATATATGTATGTATGTATGTAGGCTAAAAAGTGAAGAGAGGGAATGGCTTGACTGATGATCCGACTGGAAGGAATGATGGGTTTACCCGGACAAACAGGCATGTACAACCAAAATGACCCCGCGATGTTAAAAGGCTCCAGATCTAACCATCGTAAGACGTCCGTGTTGATCCAATCTGCCTCCTCTCAGTGGCCAGGATATAGACAATAACACGATATAGAGGACATCCACTTACGCTTCAACGGCACGTCGATCCGTCACACCAATAAGCTCAATCTCTAATCTGCCAAGCCAAGTTCAATTACCTTGAATGGTGGAAATCCAGCCCCGATGGTTTGCATATGTACGCAAAAACGCATCCTATCAATGTTTGGATACTTCATCTCAATTGTCCAATAGATCGCTCTTGGGTTACTTGGATGCCATTATTCGGTGTACATGATGCCCTCCACCATTTCCCTAAGGCGTGCAATAAGCTCTCAAGTCGAACAATTCTATACATGGCATCTCAACTCATCATCTTCAAAATGACTATCATGACTATACACAAATAGACTCAATACAGACCAGGCCTACACAGCCCAAGAATCCACATCCCTTATGCAACTTGCAGCCTCCAATTCTCTATCCAAACGCCAACACGCTACAGAACGAATGTCTTCCTAAAACATTACCGGCTTAAACATATTACCGGCTTCTCTCAGACGCATCATATCCATTACCAGGCTTCAAACCGAAAACAGGATGCAGTCTGAACAATCAGCAACAACCACCTCCTCTCCGCCGACTACTCAGTGTAAACACCTCCTCCCACTCCCGTAGTCCCCAGTTCTGGTTTCTGTTCTTTTTCCGCCGTCTCCTCAGTCCACTAAGCCCATCATCAGTGGCACCCGTCATGGAACTCTTGATACTGCCTCCGTCACTAGCCGTGTTCCATCCACCGCTGTCGCCATACTGAATCCCGCTCGCCGGATCATCGGGATCAATCTCTCCCAGTTCAATCTTTGTGAGAATTATTCTTGCCAGCCTTTCAAAGATCTCGTCGACACCCTCGCCGTTGAATGCGCTCGCCTCTGTAACCACTGATATTCCCGCTGTGCTGGCCCATCGACTGGATTCCGCTCTCGTGATTTCTCTGCCTTCGGGTGCTACAGTGGCTCTTTGTTGACCACCTGCACTTATCGACGCTCCGCGATCTCTAGTTGTCGCTGTGCTTGTATATGAGCTGCCTCCAGCACCAAGCATACCGGATGTTAGGGTTGAATTGGAGGCTACGCTCGTCGGCGTTGGGGGTGGGAGGCTTGTATCGACGAGTGTATCTGTAAGATCGAGCTTGTTGCCTACGAGCATAAGGCTAAGGTTAGGGGATGCAAGCGCTCGAGCATCGTTTAGGAAGGGTTGCAGGTTTCGGAAGGATGCGTGTGAGGTGAGGTCGTAGACGAGGATAGCGCCCGCGGCGCCTCGATAATAGGAGCGAGAGACTGATCGAAATCGTTCTGTTCCGGCCGTATCCCAAAGCTGTATCCTGTCAATCTTGTCTTCTGTTGCGCAATTCCGGGTAGATGTACCTGGAGCTTTATTCGTTTCCGCCTTGATCCAGTGCCGACTTTAATGATTTTGGTAGCAAATTCGACACCGATGGTTTGCGACGACAAGACTCTCCATTCATTCTTGACAAAGCGATGTAGTAGGCAGGACCTATAATGCGCGCAGTGGTCAGTCAAAGACTCGGATATGTAAGCATCGTTATCGCGAAAGAAAGTCTGCGATGGCTTCCATAATGACGTACTTTCCAGTTCCACTGGGTCCAAGCAATATAATCTTGGCCAGGTAATCATACATGCTCCCCAGCTCCTTATCAAAGTCAGCCACCTCATATCACGTCGTCGACCGATGTTCCGCTCGCCTACCTGCTCCGGGGCCGTCCCCGAGCTCTCCTCGCTCGCGCCGGAATGCCGGCGAGGCCTTGTCATTGTGGGCAATTGCCGAGAGTGCGGAAAATAATTGCGGGAAACTTTCAGGCGGTGGGACGATATCGCATATCTTGGCTCTCGGGTGGGCTATCGCGGTAGGTCGGTAGGTAGGTATGGAGGAAGAGAAGTCGATTATATATGGAGTTGTTGTAGGGGGTGGGAAAAAGACGAGTTGTAGGTGGCTCTTATTCTTGTGTGTACCCGTTAAAACTGACGTGAAACGGAGATTCAATGCGAGCGATGGATGTTTACATATGTACATGCCCTGTTCTGTTCTGTCTTGCTCGCTCGCTCGGTGAGACTGCGGGTGGGTCGCCCTGTAAATAACCCTCAAGCTGTAATGGGAGATGGCGTCATTGGGTCATGATAACGTGACGATGCAAATGGGAACCAGCCAACACCGCCTAAACTTGGCGGAGCTATGACTCTTTAAAATTGTATGGACTTGAATAATTGGCTAGAGATAAATGGCTCCGTGGCGATCTTTTAAATGCGAAAATCTGGGGTTTTCGGAAGTCATGATTCTTTACCCTTGATGTTTGATATTTGCATTATATCAACCCCTAGAGTTTGCGTTTAATTAAAAATAGCCAAAAGAGAGACAACTGTCACAAATAGAAGAGATCAAACAAGTAAGCGATGCAAGATTGACCAGAACTTGATTTAGTTCTTTTATGAATAATTGATAAACCTGGAAGAGCAGCTACCCTGTACCATCACAGATACAATCTGGTGCCAGGAAGTCGAATTTAAGTTGATCAGGTACTCGTATCTTTCTTTAGCATAGCATGGTTATCCTATGAGACTGGAGATCTGGTTGGTCTTTATTCTTTCCATACTATGACTTGCATGGATCGAGTGTGAAAAGTTGCCGAGGCTCATTCGGATCTCCCCCGGATTCCCCACATTTGCTTAGAATGCCGAGAGTGATTGACATTCATCTCGAATTGATCTAATATCAATTTGTTTCTTTCCTTCTCATAGCCATCAAATAATCTACACCTCATTATGAAGATTCAGGGCCGAACATTTGTCATTTCCGGAGGGTACGTACAATCTCATTGATATTCATTCACATGTCACTAACTTGAATCCAGTGCTTCCGGCCTTGGCCAGGCCTGCGTTGAGGATATATGCGCCAACGGAGGCAACGTTGCCATCCTGGATATGAATGAAGAGACTGGCCAGGAACTGGTTAAGAAACTGGGTTCATCAACTAAGTTCTTCGAATGCAATGTGTTGGAAACAGAGAGCGTTACCAAGGCAGTCCAAGGTGCTGCCCAGTGGGCTAAGGAGACGGGGAAGCCTTTGGGAGGCGTGATCGCGGCAGCTGGTGTTTCAACGCCCGCGACGGTAAGTCTTTCTTTGGAGATGTGAATTAGTGAGATCGTGATTAATAACATTCATAGATCCTTGATCGAAATGGCGCCGCTTTCAGCCTGGACGACTTCGACTTTGTCCTTAATGTTAACCTCCGCGGCACAATCGACCTAGTCCGCCAGTCTCTGGAGCATCTGGCCAAGGGAGAACCTAAGGGAACCGACGGCGAGAGAGGCGTTGTCATCATGGTGGCTTCATCAGCAGCGTTCGATGGTCAAAAAGGTCAAGTTTCTTATTCTGCAAGCAAGGGCGCTGTAACGGCCATGACTCTGCCTATGGCACGGGATCTTGCTCGGTACGGAATTCGAGTCGTGACCATTGCGCCCAGTCTCTTCGACAGCCGAATGACAAGTGTGATGCCGGAGAAGGTCAAGAAGAGTCTTGAGGGAGCGATGGAGTTTCCCAAGAGAGCTGGTCAACCCAAGGAGTTTGCGCAATTGGCGCGACAGGGAATTGAGAATATCATGCTGAATGGTGTGGTTATAAGGCTGGACGGTGCTATGAGAATGCCCAGCAAGATGTAAAAAGACATGTAAGACAGTCTTTGAATGTATTTATAACTCACTTTGTGATATATTAGATTGGTACAGGTAATTTGAGTGATATTGTCGAATAATACTTACTCAATTTCGTTATTAGTTACTTCGCATCACTTTACCGAGAACAGTATCCGGGGATAACTATTGCGAGATCGGCACAGAAGAGAACTTATTACATAAAGTAAATAGCCATTATATTAGTTAGTTAAAAGAGATTTATAAAAGCCTTAAAGCCTTATAAAAAGAGGCTTTATATATACTATTTTTATTACTTAAGTATATAACTATAATTATAGGGCTATTCTAATCTAGACTAAATACCTCTAGATTATACTAAATATAACAGAACTTACCCACCTCCTCATACATTCGTAATCAACATCGCGACCTTTTGTTTAAAACTCTGAACTATCTTCAATAACGATAATATCCGGGAATAAATTGACACTTGCTGATCGGAAGACACGACTAAACTTTCTCGGCCTATATAATCTTGTACAGTGTCTGTAGCTCAACTGCCTACATTGCCTTGTGACATTTCCCTCAAACACCTCTTGCACCATATTCTCATAGTCTACAGCTTCAATAATGGCTCTCACAAAAGTGGCAATTTTGGACGACTACCAGGGCGTTGCTGATCCCTACTTTGAGAAACTCGACTCATCCAAGTACGAAGTCGTATCTCTCAAAGAGACGGCGTTGCCTTACAACCACCCAGACAGCTCCCAAGCGAACAAGGATGCCATAGTTGAAAAACTGAAGCCCTTTGAAATTATCTGTATGTATCGCAAACTCTTACAGGAGCGGGAATAAGCATCTCAACAAAACCTTAGGTACCATGCGGGAGCGCACGCCCTTCCCCAGGGAGTTGATCGAACGACTCCCATCGCTCAAGCTTCTCCTCACCACAGCATTCCGCAACAGATCCCTGGACCTAGATGCCCTCAACGAACGAGGGATCCCCGTTGCAGGAACAGTTGACAAGACTCACAACGGCAACAAGACCGTCTTGGCTGGCACCGGCAGCACCACTCAGCACTGCGTCTCTCTCATACTCGGGCTTGCCCGTGGCCTCGCCAGGGATGACGCCGCCGTCAAGGAAGGATCGTGGCAGACCGGACTCGCTACTAACATCTCCGGAAAGACTTTGGGTGTCCTCGGCCTCGGGAGATTGGGAACAACTGTTGCGAGGATTCTAAATGTCGCATTTGGCATGAAGATTATCGCCTGGAGCAGCAACCTCACCCAGGAGGCGGCAGATGAGAAAGCCAAGGAAGCTGGCCTCCCAATCGAGGACTCGGAGGGTGATAAGACGTTCAAAGTGGTGAGCCGAGACGACTTTTTTAGAAATGCCGATGTGGTATCTGTACACCTTGTTCTGTCCGAGCGAACACGCGGTATAATAAACTCCGAGGACTTGGCAAAGATGAAGCCGACGGCCCTGTTTGTCAACACCTCCCGCGGACCCCTCGTCGTAGAGAAGGATCTTCTCGATCATCTCAAGGCAGGCCGCATCAGGGGCGCTGCCATCGACGTCTTTGACCTGGAGCCTCTCCCCCAAGATAGCGAATGGCGAAGCAAGAATTGGGGCCGCGATGGCACGAGTCAAGTTCTGCTTACTCCGCACATGGGCTATGTCGAGGAGGACACCCTCAAGTCGTGGTATGAGCAGCAGGTTGAGAACATTGGTCTATGGGCTGCCAATGAGCCTTTACGTAATGTCTTCACCTAGGTGTGAGTGATCAGGGGCGAAATGGAATACAGGGACAAGGCTTCTGGAAAAGACGGCAGAAGAGAGATGCATGGGGATGGCGGAGGAAACGTAAATCGGAACAAACAGCACCAATGGCATCTATTTTTGACCTTGAAAGTTTTTGAGAAGCTCTTCGTGATAGGTTCTATGATCAAGCAACGGAAACATGTTCCCTGATCTGCATGAGACTGGATTCGTTGATCTGCACATTGGGACGGGCCTACCCGTCAAGCCCTGGTGACCCCAAATTGATACGTGCGTCTATGTATGGCTCGATTTCCTCCGAATTGAGAGAAACGTGGTTGAAGGAACCCTTGGGGATGATCTACGGCCAGGGCATGGCATACTGCCCTCATGGCTCCAGGGTTAATTTGACACATCCCTGTTTCTTGGGCTGGAATGCACGCCTTGGCTCATCTGCAGAAGTGATGTGTTTCACGTGCATGCAACGGACTCTATTTATGTTGATGAACGTGATATCTTGCATGGTGTTTGTTTTTGTTATTGATATCATGGGCTGAAGGTTATCACAGCCTTGGCAACTCTCTGCTATGTGATGTGATTAAATGAGTAGAATATTTTGCCACCATGTTTGGGCCCAGCACGCCTCCTCAGTTTCCATCCGTCTTTTACAGAATCAGATATGTTCTCGACCATGCCTGAGTAAAAACAGCATTTGGGCGAATTTCCACATCCTCTACAATATGCAGCGTAACCACCAGACGACATATTTCAGCCCTGGGGATGCTATGAAGACGTGTCTTATAAGGGCTGCTTTTGGATCTTCAGCTGGTACCGGGCACGGCGCCGCGTCCCTTTAGGGCAGGGTCTGAGACATGGCAGGTGAGTGACATGGGAGAGTCAAACATTCTAACTTTCTTGGTCTTGGATATGCAAAACCAGGTCTGGAAACGAGGATATTGGAGTGAGACAGATGCAGTTCAAGCCTTTAAGGCACATGGCTCGAGTCTTCAGCCTTGAAGATCCTATTTCTCTATGGCGTGATGGTTCGGGGACGGCACGAAGCGATTATCGATGTTGGTAGTGATTTGCACTAGGATTCTTGACAAGGATATTATTCGAGTCCCGTGACTAAATCTATGTAAAACTGTTAGAATCTATTGACCGTTGTTGATCTGCTATCGTCTCCACAGCCTTGTTCCATTTATTCGAGTTTCTAAGGTATTTCGAACACTGACCAGTGGCTTGCAGAAAGCAGCTGGACGGACTGACACATAACCTCTGACTCTCCTGGCTTCTTTGAGTTCTGTTTCTGATGTGTGCGTCAAGATCAGGCCATGCGGGTCAATGTAATGCACCCCTCCACCCCCCTCATTCTATCACGATCCTTGCAAGGGTCCAAGGGTCCAAGTCAAGGATCAGAGATCTTGGCTCTGCAGGCTATATCCATAGACAAGGAGCTAATTGATAGTCATGAATAAATCAGAATATATTGCAGTTACGGATATGTTTCTTGAGAGATCGATTGTCCCGATTCTTGTGATATGTAGACTCGTGCATTGAGTTTCTCGATCATGTCCGATGTAAGGAATCACTAAGTGACGATGTTGTATTGGCTAACTCGGAATTAACAGCCGAGAGGCGGCCACTGAACTCAAACCCTTTCATCGTCATACTAGCAAACAGGAAAAAGGAACTGTAGTGTCTATGACACCTCTCTTCATGCAGTACCCTGAAGCTAAATGCTTACATACAGTACTAAGCAAGCAGCCGTTGAACATGGTCAAACGGCGCCAAGAAGGGGAACTCTGCAGGCGACTCGATGATACATACAGTATCACCCGTTGAGTCTAATAAAATAACTTTCCATTGACAGGCATCATCCTACTCTCAAGACCGTCCGTGGAGACAGAACGCATGGATACTTACCAGTCCAATCGGCGCGATTCCAGATCTATAATTATACATAGTAAAAAGGGTATCGACAACTCCGTTCAATCTAAATAAATTTATACGGTTCCTTTTAACAAAAAGCCTATTCCGTTCGATTTCTTCTTGGCATATTCACATGCGGGAACAAAGCGTGATGGTTAGCAGCATATGGAACTTTCCTTTCCCTCTTGCTCTAGCTTGTTAAAGGCCGAGACAGTATCCGATCTCGAATACTCTGCATTCTTGGTCGGATCGCTTACACGAAACGGTTGCATCTTTTCCACACACCAACCGGCGAGTTATCAGTTGCGTTGCCCTATGAGGATGTGTCTCGTCTCAATATTCGTTGTCGCCAGCTGAGGAACTAACACGGGGATAGTATTGTAGCATTCTTATGTGTGCGCCTCGAAAAAATGCCAAGAAGGAGCAAAGTCAATGTGCTTCTGTGCAAAAGAACATTGTAACCGAGTCATTTTTTGGTTCAAGCAGTGTACCATTATGATGATTGCGATGGTTTATTAGAGTCCTTGGCACCATATCCGAGACGGCATCAAGTCGGACATACAGAAAAGACAAAAACATCCTGGTTCGGATGATCAAGAAACTTGTCTATGGTTTACAAGTTGCCGTAACTCAAACTGAGGGTTACACTATGTTGGGAGTACCAGTATCAACGTATCTCAGGGTTCAGACACCATTCCATCTCTCCTCGTGCCGTGTCCGACCCTACTGTTGCACATCTCAGCCCAAAGATGCGGCTACTTGGAGACCACACCACTTGTTGTTTGTTGGGGGAGTGTTTTGATGGAGGATACTACTGATCTAAAGTTATGAGCGGTTTCTTTCTTTTCTGCTCTTCTCTTCTTGATATAAAATCCCCAGATGCTCCATCCAACAACAGCATCTCGACATCCTCATCCCACTACTTCTTCTCCAATATCCACACAGTCATAGCCACAAACACAACCACACACAGTCACAATGGTCCAATTCACTGATCATGCCCAGGGGGATATGACTGGCTTGCCAACGGAGCAAGCAGCCGAAGAACGTAAAGAAGGCATTCCCACCTCCAACCGCGTGAGAAATGCCACCATCATCGTTCTCGGAGAATTCTGCGGAACCTTCATGTTCCTTCTTCTCTCCTTCATCGGTGCCCAGACTGCCCTCTTTACCAACAATCGTGCCGACCCTTCTGCCCCCCTGCAGCCTTTCACCTTGATGTATATTGCTGCTTCTTTCGGTACTGCTCTCGCTGTCAATGTCTGGATCTTCTATCGTGTTAGTGGTGGCATGTTTAACCCGGCTGTAAGTCACACCCACATCAACTCTTGATAAACTCCCATCCTAATTGTTGAACTCTTCAGGTGACTCTCGGTTTGGTCCTCGTCGGTGCTGTATCGCCTATTCATGCCGTTATTATTGTTCCTGCACAGCTTGTTGCCGCTATGGCCGCCGCTGGAGTCTGCGACGGTCTCATCCCCGGCCCGCTCACCGTCACCAATTCTCTGGGCAACAACACAACTATCGCGCAGGGTATCTTCATTGAGACGTTCCTCACTGCCCAGCTCGTCTTGAGCGTATACTTCCTCGCAGTTGAGAAGCACCGCAGCACCCATCTTGCCCCCATCGGCATTGGCATCTCACTCTTCATCGCCCATATGTGTGGCACGAACTGGACAGGCACAGGCGTCAACCCTGCCCGAACCTTTGGTCCTTCCGTCGTCTCTGGTTTCAATGGCTATGATTGGCTCTACTATCTCGGTCCCTGCATGGGCGCTCTCATGGCTTTTGGCTGTTACAAGGTCTTCAAGTTGCTCGAGTATCAGACCGCCAACCCTGGCCAGGACGATGATGATCTGGAGAGAAGCAGCCAGGGAACCCACCATCGTTTCTTGCAACACGAGAAGGGGTCTTCTTATGCCAATTCTCATGCCCATTCTCATACTGATACCGTTGAAAACAAGGACAACACCCACAGGCGAGATGATAGTGTCCTGTCAAGTCCGGGAGTTTCGCCCTAAGGTGATCCAGGCGATTGGGATTGCTCAACCCATATACCCAGTAATGGCTGTATGATTGGATGAACAATACAGGATTATGAGTGATACATTCTTGGGAAGCACAGTGGACTCTAACACAAGGCTGGATCTATGTGTTGAACCATTCACTACTACATTGAATCAGTGTCCCTAACACAAGGAGAAAATGTAAAGTGTCTTGAGGAAAAGAGATGGAGGGCAGATTGTAATATATGAGGAAGATGCATAATTAAATGAAGCCTTCTATGCATACGTTTCCGAGTGCATGCAGCTTAACTAAAGGCGTTCAGTTTCCTAGATGTTATACCCACTCAGATTCCCCGATCATCTTGGAAATCATTCCACTCGTCATCGTCCTTGGTAGTCAATGGAAAAAACTCTTCCTCCTCAGGACTCCTGAGGTTCTTGACCCGCATACAAGCCTTGAAACCAACAACCACGACCCAAAACGGCAGCGGGATGAAAAGAATGAAGCCACCAAACAAAACTACATAACCGACAACCAGTCCGATGTACTTGTTCATCTTGGTTATGAAGTCCAGAGTTTTGGTGAGGCCCCCACCACCCCAAAGGTCCAGAAGGGTCAAGCTGACAATGATGGAGAGACCAAACAGCCAGAGGATGCTCAGGATGGGGAGAACCATGGCTGAATCGCGAGTTTCGTAGAAGAAGCGGTTGAACCGCTCTGTGCGCGGTGCCAGCGCGGATATGCGGGAAGCTGTTGTGAATAGGAGAAAAAGCTCGAGTGAGAGAGGGATAAGCATGAGAATGATGAGAAACGGCTCTAGATAGGTTTCTGCTATCAGGAGGAAACCGAGCTGGAAGGACCACAGGCCATAGACCACGGTTTTGAAGATTGAGTTTTCTGTCGACATTGTGTGATGATATGCGGAGGGAAGGTTAAAGTTTAGAAGTTGAGGTTGAATGAAGTTGAGAGGTTAATTAGAAGTTGACGCAGGGGTAATAAGATTGTAAGCCCAGCTTGCCCCGCTGTATTGTTGTTTCATGGTATGGTGTTTGTTCTAGATCACGGGAATAATCCGGTGATAAGGACCGTTAATACTTGTGTTTATTTAAACTTGAAGTTGTTGATGATCATGTTAATAGATTTTAATGACTATAAGCAAGGCCAGAAGGAAATGAAGATATTAAATACTGAAGCTTTTCAGCCATGGTCATATCCGAAGTGTCTTTGTCCCGCCTGAATCGATATATGCTACTTAGGTATTGCAAACTCGAGAGTGGAACAGATAGTCTCAGGATGGATAGAAGCGTTCTCGAGTACGTAGCTCAATGCTGTATAATTGTTTAACCAAGTCATTGGATGCGACGGTTTCACATATGTATGCATGTTTACGCTCATGTAAGATATCACATGCAGTGTTTGACTAACAGGGCTGAGGGCATACATGCAGGCTGTGTTAGTGAGAGGTAACCTGTAAGGTAAACATTTACATGTGCGACAACACCTGTAAGTATGACAGGAGATAGAATTAGGTAGTCTAGGGGCGATTGTCCCGAGTTCATATAGGGTGTCGTTGCTGTGATAGAGCTTGATTGCGACATGGTAGTTGAAGGATATGGTGATGAATCTCTTTACAGGCATGGTTCTCTTTTTATGTAACCCTTTTATTATATTCGAAAAAGTCGATTCAAACTCACATGTGACTTGTTGATAGTTTCCAATTGCTGACTTTACTTTGTTTGCCTGAGTAGAGCATCCACTGCGCCGGGCATTGATGCTCATCTTCCGCCGCGAAAGTGGATATTATCGGATCCGTTCGACCGAGGTTGTGAGTCTACTCTGGATAGAAGGATACTTGACTGAGATGATGTGAATTTTATCAATGACTTCATTTCTTTGAAACGTAGTATATAGTTAGATGAGTTACAGAAAGCAGAGAAGCCTCCATTTATACAAGATAATATGTCTTATCAGATGTTGTTGCCAGTTCCTCGGTCCCCGGAAATGGGCTGTGCGGAACTCCATCGGCCTAGGCACTCCCGGTTCCGATGTCATGCCTTGTTCTTCAGCTATACATAATTGAGAAGATGTATTCATTGTATTATTGAGGTCAGACTTGTAATATTAATTTAATAACAAAAGTCATGGTTATGCAATGTTCATTTTCAGAATAAGAACCACAGTGATTCAAGTAATGGAATATCGGTTGATCATTATGACGAACCATGACCTGAGATACAGGGCATATTCAGTGAGTGAGTGCTGTACCGACCGATCGATCCATGGCTGCGCTGCGCCTTCTCTTTCATGGAACATCCATCCCAAAGAGCACATGACCCACGTGATCATCTTGGTAGCTAGTCCTTGGTTGAAATACATATGCCTACCTAGGCAGGCAGGTACATAATCAAACCTTGCTTTTTGCATTTACTGCAACATCATGTAATGCGATTCAACATAGGGCCATCAATTGTCATTCTCTATTGAGTATATCTCTTACACAAGTCTGGCCTGACAGGCCCAGAACCCCCCCACTCGTCCCTCCGAGCTGGGGCCTCCCGACCTCTTAAGAGCGCCGGCCCAACGCAGCATCGGCTCCGTGTAGCTAGCTACTGTATGCGCCCAAACAGTCACAAGACGGAGAATTCTCGTCATAGTCGGCTTCTCTACTGTGCCTTTCTTTTGCCCCTTGAAGGAAAAAAACCGTCCTCACAGCCAGAATACGTCCCTCGGCGCAATAAGTCTACAGCTTCATCATCGGACAGACCCGGCCAAGTTCTAGGTGGGGTTCCAATGTCCAACGCGGGGCTCTCGACTCTTACCGATTTATTAATTACAATCCAATACTGAACGAGAACTCACGAGACCTTGCTTGTGGCACAACATGTCGTCGGTGAAAGCCACAAAGAAGAGCGCCTTCTCGTGTGAGCCGTGTCGTAGACGCAAGGTCAATACTTCAGTACACATCATCTCTCTCATCAACATGCACTGATACCCTCTTAGGTCAAATGCGGCGGCGAACAACCTATTTGCAATCGCTGTGCTGCTAGAAGCGATGACTGTATTTACAAACTGTGGGACTGACCCTCGGCCTCTCTGTGCTCTCTGAGCAATTGCTCACGTGTCATAGAAACCCGACTCTGTCTTACACCCAACGCCTTGAGGAGCGCATCAAAGAACTCGAGGATCAACTCGCTGCTATCAAATCTCCGCCTTCAGTTGCCGCCTCAAATCATTCGAGCCCGGGGGTGTGGAACGGCCATGACTTGAATCGCCATCCGGATGATCATGCCATGACGAGGAGCTTCATGGGTCTCAAGATCGACGACAAGGGTGGGATTACTTATCATGGGCCTACTAGTCTCTTCAATCTTCCCAGTGACCCTCATAAGCACAAGCCAGACTCGATATCTTCCATTGATTCAGATGCTCATAGGAGAGAGAGATTGGTCAACAATGCATGGCATCAGCGTGCCATGGAGAATTTGTCTGATATTCCAGTACGTCCACAAATCCAGGCGTCTTGTCCATCTCAGCTTACATCCTACAGGAACCATTTCAATATCTCCTGAACGTACATTGGTGCTGGATCCAGCCTTTATTCAATTTCATCTATAGGCCAGCATTTACTCGTATGTTTCACCCTTGTATACTCTTTCAGAGATAACCAACCCCGGCAGGTGACATGCAGTCAATGGGACCTTACTATTCTCACACACTCCTCAACGCCATGTTATCGCATTCTATCCGATGGGGCAAAAGTGATCCCTCAACCAAACAGCTGCTGGATCAGTCCTATGATGGAGGAGCTGTATTTGCAAAACATGCCAGAAGTATGCTGTTCGATGAACTAAGCCGAGGCGTTTGTACCATCCCAACAGTTCAGACATTACTTCTCCTTAGTGCTGGAGAATGTGGCCACGGAAACACGACACAGGCTTGGATATATAGTGGCATAGCCTTCCGTCTCATCGACCATCTGGGTATCTGCGTCGATGGACAAAGGTATCCAGGGTCTGTCCACCTGACTGATGAAGAGGTTGAGATTCGACATCGGCTTTACTGGAGTTGCTATTTCTGGGACAAGATTATAAGCCTATACCTCGGCCGTTCACCTTCACTGCAACATACACTTGTATCTCCACCCCAGATCATTAGTAAGTTTAGTCGTGTCCTCTTGAAAACGTTGCTTATAATTTCTAGTGGATGACTCGGCCGAGAATGAGCTCTGGGTTCCCTTCGACTCTCCCCATGGATCGGATTGGAAGTACCCTCCTGCAACAGCCCACTCCACGTCTTGTTTCATGAGCGCCTGCCGACTGTCTGTCATTTTTAACGAAATTCTTATCCACATGTATGATCCATTATTGGAGAATACAGAGGCAGAAATGCAAGAGTGTCTACAGACACAGGACCCTGCCATGAAGCTATGGTGGGATCAGCTCCCTCCTCACCTGAAGATCGAGCTTTCCGCCATGCCCGACCTAGCGCCACCGTCTCATATTGTCACCATGAAGTGAGTATCCTATCTGAACATTCTCTATATTGTTAGCTGACCGTGGTGAAGTGCCTTATATCATACGTTTAGAATTCTCTTATTCAGGCCCATGCTCACTTGGCAGGTATACCCAGAAGACGAGGGCCCTCATCCAATGCAAACCCATCTCGTCGAATGTGTCACAGCTGCAACGTCCATTATTGCCATTTTCGATCTTTTCTGCAGAACATTTACCATCAACCACTGTGTTCTATCGCTCTCATACAGCGTGTATATTGCGGCGACAATCTTTCTTCTACAGGTGCAGGCTACCCCTGAAGACCAGCAAGCAATGCGCAAATTGAACTTTTGCGTTCGTGCCTTGCAACAAGCGAAGAATGTCAATCCAGGTAAGTGTCCCGCATAAACAGCTGATTCAATTCTAATGCACGAGTTTGTAGTCATTTCAAGTGCGTTGGATTTAATTACTAGAGAAATGGTCAACCTGGGGCTCAACCCGGGCTTTAATACGCCTTCACAGCATCAACCTCAGCCCATACCGGAGCCGATGCCGGATGTTCCAATGCCTACAGATATACCGATTTCCGAGACCATTTACCCGCCTTCTTTCGAAATTCCTGCACAGCAATCACCTTATGAACCCGAACAGCTGTTTCAAACGCCATGGACTGATAACATGAACCCGAATGCGATGGCCGTCGATCGTGGAGTTTTTGAAGCGTTGTCCTCATTCGAGCCTCTGAGTGTACGAGTGGGCGCCATTTACGAGTCAGGAAACAATCCTCAGAACTTTGGTTAATCAAGCATTAATTTGGCAGAAGCAAATTGGAAGGTCGCCTTGATTTCGGCCAGTGGTCATCGACGCTAGGATGCATCAAGGTCAATGGGATCAGGGCAAGTTCGATGCTCCAACCTGTCAGCCAAGCTCAACCGGAGCAGGAACATTGGATCTCTAGACTGTACGACACAAGGGCCAACTGAGGTCTCTTCAGAATAGTCACGACGAGCTCGCCAAGATGAGGACTCCCCGTGCATCGCAAGTCCCGGTTGGGCCCCTTTCCATCAGGATATGGAACCTGCTCGTCACTTCGAATGGCATTAGCTGCAGAGTCATTCCCAAGTCCCTGGAACCAGTACAACGAATTTTACTGGACAGGCTTACCGGAACAAGGCGTGTGTTAACTTCATACCTCATGCTGGTACATGAGTTAAGATCTGACTGCCTGCACGGCTTTGCGGCTTGTGTAGAGAACAGTCAGCCTGGGTGAGTCAAGACAGTTTTGCAGGTCGTTTTAACGCATCAGGGGGAGTAGTACATCCACCAAACTTTTGAACAAAGTGGAATACGCAGCAGCAATGCTTTGAATATAAGAAATCACGTTAAATTAAAGCCCATATTTACAAAGACACATCACGCAACCATGAGTAGATTCTTGGTGGATGTAAAGCAACACACCTTGCTTATTCCGCGATTCCTTCGAGTCCAAGCATGTCAATCAGCTCTCGTGTAACTCATTATTGCGGAGTTTGTGATGGTCGCTTCACATCCCACAGATCTTCAGCGTTTCCTCTAAACAACCTCTCTCTCAGATGCTCATCGTCGCCACACCATCCAAGCACCCTCTCCATCCAGGGCTTGATATCCAATCCCTCAAACCTGGTATGAGGCCAGTCAGTTGCAAACACAACGTGAGACTTGCCCGCTACCCGAATAACTTCCTTGGCAATCGGATCCACGTCGCTGTAGTCGGGTACTGCGCTCATGCGATAAGCGGCCGACAACTTGACATATGTATGACCCTTCTTGAGCAAGTTGATAAGAGATGAGAAGCCAGGGATGTCATATGGGGCGACGCCTTGATAGTCTTTGAGGGCGGGATGCCCCAGATGATCTATGCAGAACTTGACGTTGAGTTTCGGAATGATAGGCTCGAGGAGAGTAATCATGTCCATAGAGACATAGACTTGAACAACCCATCCCAACGGCCTAACAGCATCAGCATAAAGCATCAACTGGCGCTCCAACTCCTTCGCATCCATCTCAACCCCAGTCGACCTCAGATTAAGTCTCACGCCCCGCACGCCCAAACTATGCCACGAGCGTAATTCATCTGGATTAAAGTCCTCAGGGTCTATTGTTACAACACCCCGACCGCGCTCAGAATCAAGCGCGCGCAGACCATCGAGCAGACACGAGTTGTTGAGGCCGTAGATGGATGGTTGAACGAGGACTATATTCTGAAGACCGACGCTTGCTTCGAAGGAGAGTGCTTGGTCGAGGGTGTGTGATGTTGGACGGTATATTGCTGATGGGTCGAGGGTGTAGTTTTCGACGTCGACGATGTGCATGTGTGAGTCCCATGAGTTGGGGGGGATGAGGTGGGTGAAGTTTGAGAGGGACATTTTGAGTGATGAGGAAGTTTTGTGAGTGATGAAGATATTTTGAGAGTGGTTATACGGAGAAAGATTTTATATATATAAGTTGTTAAGATATCTCTAGCTAGAACCGAGGTCGGCCGAGTCGGCGGGGTGAGTGATATTCGGGAGCTATTAATAAACCCGATTTTTCTGGGTTGTAATACAGTTCTTGGCAATGTTTCTATCTCATCTCAAGTAGTTTTTATTTATGTATTTACATAAAGAATATATTGAGATGATTATAGACGGTGCATAAGTAATACCAGCTATCATTCACACTCAGATGATGTACAACCGTTAGTAAGTCAGCCTTACAAGCAGGTACTATTCCTCAGCGTATAACGGCGTATAAGCACAGCCAACCAAATAAAATACGCCTTTGTTACAAATCATATACAGCCCCTAGTTTACGTATTTGAGATAACTACCCCCACAGCCGAAAACACAGCCTCTATTAATTCCATAGCAATGTTGAGTCAACATCAAGCACAGCCATTCCGCTCGGCACTTAAAACCGCGGGGCATAATAAAGGACCCTTCAAAACCTCCCCCACCCCCACTTTGGAATCCAATCGTCATTTGTAACTCTAGTGACGCAGCCACTTTATATTTGTCATTACCGAAAAACTTCAAATATCACAGCGATTCCTTCACTTACACCCCAACTTAACTTTCACTCACAACTACACCATGGCTTCTCATCTTCCCCCCTTCCTGGCCCGTCTCGCCCGCCCCTTCACACAATCAACCCGTCTCTCCATCGCCCCCGACCAATCCGCCGCATCTGTTATCCCAGAGGGCGCTCAGCGCTGCACCGTCGCAGCAGGATGTTTCTGGGGAACAGAGCATTTGTATCGTAGACACTTTGCCGATAAGGGTCTTATTGATGCAAAGGTTGGGTATATTGGTGGTGATCTCGATAACCCAACGTACCGCGCCGTCTGTGGCGGCAAGACAGGCCGTACGTCTGAACTATCATAATTTACTGCATGAGTTAAACTAACAGGAATAGATGCCGAGGCTGCGCAGATTATTTTTGACCCTTCAAAGGTCACATACGCTCAACTCCTAGAGTTCTTTTACAAGATGCATGATCCTACGACGCTCAACCAACAGGGTCCTGATACAGGTCCTCAGTACCGCTCGGCTATCTACTTCCATAATGAGGAGCAGGAGAAGATTGCGCGAGAGGTTACGGAAAAGGCAAACAAGCAGTGGTGGAAGGGCGTTATTGTAACAGAGATTGCACCCGCTGGGAAGTGGTGGAGTGCTGAGGAGTATCACCAGCTTTATCTCCAGAACAACCCCTCTGGATATGAGTGTCCTAGTCACTTTATGAGACCTTTCCAGCCTTTGGAGTAAATGATTGAAACTTGTTAAATAGACGGGGGATGGCAGCAATGGGGAATTAGTTGGGAAATAAAACATCGAAATTACAATACAAGTCACAATAAAAATATGATATTTCACTCCACTTCAAGAGGTTTCATGTTTTTATTCATTTTCAAGCCTAAAATTATGAATGGAAACACCATCAACTAGCAGATCAGTTTGATCGACAAAACAAGAGAGGAGTTCATTATCCTCCATGTCCAAGCAACAATCCCTTTTACTAAATAATACACGTCGCATACAGCGCTATTCTATGCAAGCTCATTAACCGCTTACTTGCGTCGGCCCTGCTGCATCATCAAGATCTGAACCATGCGGATAAAGATGTTGAGGAAGTCAAGCTCAAGAGAGATACTCTCGTTGACGGGGTCACGCTTGATGACACCAGCCTGAGCGAGACGAGCGTGGTGCAGAACCTTCTGGACATCGTACAGGGTGAAGCCACCAAAGACAGCAAGACCTCCGTACAGCCAGATGCTCTCAGTAAAGGCAAGAGTTCGGACAGCTGTGGCGGGGATGATGAGAGGGGCGAGACCAGAGGCGGCAACGATAGCGGCACCAGCCAGGAGAGGACCACCGATGTAGAGGTACTTCTCCTGCTTAGCAGTGGCGCCGACAACAGCAAGACCACCCATCATGGCGACGGTGTAGAGACCAGCACGGCCCAGGAGAGCAGGAGGAACGAAGGCGAGGAGAGGGGCGACAAAGGCAGCCTGGGTGGCGTTGAAAGCGGTCCAGAGAGCGTACTTGGGGATGTAGCTGTTAAATTGTTAGTAAAAACTGCCTCAATTTCGTCATTGACTCTGATTTTGAACTTACTTGTCAGGGCTGATAGACCGGGTTCCAATCATGGTAGCAAAGCTGAGGGCAAGACCACCAATACCAACAACCCAAGGGTTGGTAACCATAATTCGGTAAACGAAGCCAGTCTGAACCATTTGTCGAGCCGTCAATCCAATGATACCAATTCCAAGACCAGTGTGCAGGAAGGTGTTGTTCAGGTATTCGCGCTCGTAGATGGGCATGCCACCATCCTCACGGGTCTCACTGTTAAAGACAGCATTGATGGCAACGAGGGTACCACCAAAGATGGCACCTCCAACCAAAAGTCGTCGGCTCGTTGACTGGGGCGCTGTAGCAGCGTACGCAGTCTGCTGGTGATAAGATCGACCACCGGCGCGGCCTGTTCGTTGGAATGCATTTCGGGTGGTAGCGGATGTGATGCGCGAGGTGAAGAAGTTGTATGTGGGCTTTGCCTGGCCGTGGAAGCTTCGGAGGGATGAAGTGTTGCGGAAAGCAGTCTTTGAGAGCTGCGCAAGGCGCGTAGGGCCCTGGCGGACAGCGATTGTGAATGTCATTGTCGTTCTGCCGATGCGATGCCTGTAGGTGTCGTACAAAGGAAAAGGTTGATGCGGGGACGGAAGAGCAAGAGGATACTGTACCTATAATAAATCCCGGTAAAAGACATGACGTTACGTCGGAGAGTGGAGCTCACCTAAATCCGACGTCACGTGGCTGTCATTGTGGAAGATCCTCGAAAGACCCGGTGTCTTTGAGTGAGTCACTCAGTTGGTAAGCACGGGCACTCGGCCGCTAATAGAGCTCTAAACTCCAGGCGCCGTCGGATTTACCAGGTCAAACGCTATGCGAATAGTTACATCACAACTACGTTCACTTTTCAAATTCCTTATTATCAGCAAATAGTTCACAGCTTCATCAGGGTATCTATTAAGCCCGTCCCTGTCTGCATAACGCAGTATGAAACTTGATATGTAGTATGTAATGGCAAATGCTCCACGACTGACGCCAATGCTAACAACATACATCCTATGCTTCCCATTTCAACCCAACACCCCACCATGTCCCAAAACATATTCTCCAAGACGCCTTCATCATCGTAAGCTCCCAAGCCCTTTCTCAATGACGAAACACACAGGTCGTCTTGCTCTCCTGGATCTATATCCAAACGCAGACCGTGGCATAAAGTTCTGCGATGTGAGCATAGCAACGCTCATGGCTCTCGGTGCAGGACTATCTTCTTCGGATTGCTCTTGTCCAGAGTTTTCACCTGATGTAGCTTCTGTACGGCGTTGACCAACTCGGGCATCATAACCCCAGTTCGAAACGCCACCACCTCGAATCCAGGACTCCAAGTTCCGGCACTGGCTGACATCCATCCAGTTGAGTCGTCCACACCCATTGAGGACGTTCTCGACTCCTCGGCCCGTTACACGAACACAGCCACGGACGCTGAGGGCCTCCAAATCATTCAGATGGAGTGCCACACTTTCCAAGCTTCCATCGCTGACTGCACTTCCGCAGAACGCCAGCCGCAATTCTCGGAGTTTCGGTAGCCGAAGTGCGACAACCTCTGTGGCCGTATCAGAAAGCGCACAGCAGAACGAAAGATCCAGGTGTGTCAGATTTTTGGCCGAGTTCACCAGCGCCACAACGGCGTTGTCCGATAGATATGTGCAATCAGCCAGGCACAGTCGGGATAACTTCTCGAACCGGAAAGGTGCCCATGATTGAAATCCTGCGTCTGTAATCGATGTGCAGCGCGTCAAGGAAAGAGACTCGATACGGTGAGATGCGTGTGCTGCCATATGGGCCATGGAGCGATCTGTGATATGCTTGCAGTAGGACAGGTTGAGGCGTTTGAGTTTCGGGCATCCAACCACTGTACCTGGTGGTAGAACGTTCTGCGTCGCGTGCTTTTGTTGATGATGATGCTTGCCTCGTGAACGAGCTGTCGAGCTTGAAATGACGACTGACTTTGAAGGGGGCGGATCGGGCACCACCCACCCGACAACACGACCTAATAGATTATCGCCAACCTTGCGGCAATTGCTCCAGTCCACCTCTTCTAACCCTTTTGCGTTCTCGCTCATCTCCAGGATTTGATTCGCTGAAACATCCCAAACCGACTTCATCTTCCATTTCTTGACATTTTTACCACAGGTGCGCCATAGAGCTCCGAAACCTTCATCTGTTATATGAAAGCAGTTGTTCAGGTCAATGGATAGAGCGCGAGTGCCAATGAACGGGGCAAGCACTTTGATCAGAACTTCATCATTAACCTTGCGGTTATAAATCGAGAGGTCAACGTCCTGGCAAACTTTGGGTGATGTCGTCAAGAGCTTGCGCCAGTGCGTACTCACGAGACGTAGTCGGAACAGCTCTCCGATATCTACGTGCTTAAAGATATAGATCAAGATCTCATCCGAGAGCACTGGTTTACTCATCGTTAGGGGCCGGGTAGGCAGAGTAGTCCGTACTCGTTTGGCCGGGACATCGTCGTCGTCAACTGACTCGGAGAACGCAAACTTTATAGGCGTTACCTGAGGTCTTGTACCATTGGTAGTAGCGGAGCTGTCAATTGGAGGCACTGGGGGTGCCAAAGAGTGGCGTCTTCGATTTCGGATATTCTCCATGTTGACACTCAAGAACGGGTCAGGATCTTTGGGTGCCATGTTGCCAGTATCATCTTTCGCAGGAGACCCAGGCTTGGACGGAGTTGTGAAAGTAAGGTCAGGGAGCGATGCTCGTGGTGTGCCCGTTGGTGTAGGAGGGTCAGATTTCCTGCGTCTTCCTCTGGCATCGACATCCATCATATCGACATCGTCGTTCTGTTTTTGATATCGTAGTCGTGCCGTCTCTTCGACCTGTTTCAGAATATCGGAAGGACATCGTCTCCAGAACTCGTCAAGGACATCGCCAGTGATCATAATACACTCAACAGATGTGATGGACCTTACAGTGGCTGTTCGGCCACGAGACAAACCAAGACTAGCAACTTCGCCAAAGTATTGACCCGCCTTCAATCGTGGTCGTTTCGGGATGGCTTGGGCCTTTTCGTGAATCTCATCGTCGTGGATTGGTTCATCGTGTATAACCTCGGCCTCTCCACGAACAATAAAGAAGATTTCGTTTCCTGGTAAACCTTGACGGACAATATCTGAGAAGGGAGTATAGGACTTTGGCTGAACGCTCAATCCCAGGAAGTGCAGCATATCTGCAGGGAGTGTGGAAAATAGCGGTAACTCCTTGAGGGTTGTTCGAATGTTAATTTGACCACTTCCAATCGCACTTCCAGCAGCCGGGTCTTCCATAATACCAGGGCTTGGGGATTTCCTCTTCTTATTGTTGACAACGGCACCATCCTTAATGGCACCCCTTTCTCCAGTAGAAACCTCACCAGGTGCGGCTTCTCGGGCACTGAAGTCTCCTGAAGGGGATTTGATCAATCTCCCACTCTCTTGTCGCTTTTTCTTCAAAAGGTTCAAACGTTCTTGCGCCTCTTCTCGAATTGCCTTTTCCATATCTGGAAATTTGGGTATCACAGCTTGTAAATCCTCCTTCTTCAGCACCAGCAGGAGGCACTTTGTACGCGCAACAATAGTAGCAGTTCGGGGCATCTGCATCAAAACACCAATCTCGCCAAAGAATGACCCAGGATTAAGCTCAGCGTAGACTGCCTCCCCGTCCCGTGAGGTCACGGCAACAACGCCTCGAACCAGCCAATACATTGCCTTGGCTTCATCTCCCTCTGTCACGATATGGTCGTTAGGACTCTGGATCTGAGGCTTCAGGTGGTTTCCGATAGCAACTAGAAATTCCTCTGGGGCGGACATGAAGAGAGGGAAGGATCTGATACGGTCGACCAGATCTAACGGCATGTCTCGGATAAGTGATGCTGTGAGCGGCGAGGGCCGCACTGGCCGCGTAGGGTTCGTCTCGACATTGAAGGATCGAATCAATGAAATCGAATCTGAGGACGTTGCAGCAGCCGCGGCTTGTTGATGGTGAGCCAAAGCCCTATAAGGCGATGGCGAGCTTGAAGAACGACTTCGCCTCATGGCTCTAGGTTTGACAAAGCGATGTAGCTAGAACCAGCGGTATCGATCGCAGTGATGAGGACAATTAGCCTCCCCTCCAGCAAGCTCTCAAGCCGCCGCCGCAGCCGAGGTTGGCGAATTCCTAACGTTCTTTACTCGTGCTTGTCTTTATTACGAATATTATGACGCGAAAATGCCGACTGAATTTCGAGGCTCGATCAAGGTACAACGGTGCTCTGGTGTGACATGCGGTGACGATCTCTGAAAGGAACAAGATGATGGGATTTGTACAATCGTTTTGTCGACTGAGAATTCGAGGATTGACGCACCAAAGGCTTGTATGGTAGCCCAGATCGATCCGCAGGCCCCGCGATAGGCGGAGGGCGCAATACCCAAGTTGCAGGCAGGTAGACTGAATGTCGGGATAGAAGTCGCACAAAGTTCCAAGGCGGCGATTTGGAACCTTTTCGTGGCACGAGAACAAGGAGCGAGCTGCTGTGTAGGTGCAGGCGTAGAAGTCAAACGTCAAATAGTAAAGTAATCGCGTGGGTATGTTGAAGTAGATAGACTTTGAGAAGAATGAGCGATGACGGCAACGGAGACAAAGAATGGGGATCGAGTATAGGGACTTACCAAAGCATGAAGGGGAGCCAAGGAGCGAAGGGTATCGATACTCTCGAATAGATGTTGAAGGAGAAGAGGCAGAGGCAGAAGCAGAAGCAGAAATCAGGTGGGGAGCTATCAAAGAACAACAGGGAAGCTATTGTGAGGGTGGCAATTGGTGCAGCTCAATGAGGAAATCAGTTGAGGGAGGTCGAGAACCATGAAGATACGGTAGATCCGCATGGGAAAAGATGGATTCCAGTCCCCGTTCTGGGTTCTGGCCGCCACAAGAACAACGCCCACCCACAAGCACCAAAACCACGACACAGAGGGGCCCTCTCAGCGAGTGAGTAGGTGAGTGAGTGCCCACTCACACGCACGCGCAAGGCACCTCAAGCTTGGTTGCTTGGTGTGGGGTACGGATACAACATACATACATACAATTGTTCTATGTACTGTATCGATTGTAGCTCTGCGGGCGGGCAGTGCCGTCACACACGGTGAAGAGCGTCTAAGAAGCGGACAAAACAACAAGGGTTCCTAGGAGAGTGACTCTGAGTGAGGCATCGAGTGGAGCGAGCGAGCAAGCAGGTCAAGCCAAGCAAGCAGGCAGGCATCGGCAATGCAAGCAATTCGACGGGATAAGAGACGGTCGCTCGATCAAGGTTTGGCTCAGAACGGCACGCCCAGACAGAAAATTGACTCTTGGAACGATGCACCTAATGTCCGGTGGTGGTGGCCGGTAGGTACCTTGGCACATGCGCATGAAGCTAAAGTTAGTGACGTCCTGGCTACCACGCGTCTGCATCAGAGAAGTGAAACCCGAGTTGCTGCTAGCTTCTGGGGTCAGTGCGTGCTGGGCCTGGCGCTTCGGTGGATGCTTCGATAAAGCTTCAGTGGACTGCTCGTCATGGATCAATTGCCAAACCCTTTTCAAGGACCCTGGCAATGCCCTCGCTAGCGGACGGCACCAAGCGCAGATGACCGAGCGCGCACAGGGCGCTTACTGGTTCCTTGGTTGAGCAAGGAGACATAATCTGATCAACAAAAGAACCTGCGAGAGCTGATACGACGGAAGCGAACCGACAGCCTCTGCTGGTTAACCATAACCGTGGAGTAGGTTATGGTTGAGACAGGACTAATTATGTAAAATAGTTGACCTGTGGCTGACGGTGAGCCGTGTGTGTATTTTTTTAGGGTTAGCATCTTCTGCCGTCATCATTTCCAATTCCCCTCTCTGCTACAGCCCGTACATACGTACGTCGATCCTGATCGTCGGATCCGTGCAGCCAGCCTCCAGCCTGCCGGGAAAGGGGCCAGCCATGCCATCGGTCAGAAGACCATCGTTTTGGTGATATATCCGTAGGTACGGATGCATGTTTTGCCTCGGCAAGCTGCGAGGAAGCTTGGCCGCGGGAGAAGGTTTTGAGAAGTTGTGCCGTTGTAACTTGTAATACAATCCTGTACCTATGTACTAGTACTCTATATGAGATGAGCAGAGATTTAGTATTGAATACCTACAGTACCCAAGTATGTACATACATTCAGTGACTCGAACGTTAAATGTGGCTGAACATACTGCATCATTTCATCGCAGCATTGTTCACGCACCTTCACATCTATGCCAGGGTGTCAATGCCAGATGCGGCACCTTGTCGGAGGTAGATCCTAGTAACGTGTAATAAGTATAATACCTACTAGAAAGAATGCTCCGCGGAATCCTCTTGTGAAACGTTTCGTCATGGTGTTTCATCTGTGCGGGCTGTCATGTATGCACATTCCCTTTATCCCCGATTGATGGACAGCAACAGCAACATGCAGGTGTTTTTTTAGAGAGACTCTACTGTAGGTGATTGATTGCTGGGTAAGCTGCAGCCTTGTAAGGCGACCTGCATCAGTTGCTTTGCTTCTCTCACAAACCAACCAACCAAGCACATGAGGCCATTGCAGAGTCTAGAAACAATTTCTTCTCGTTTAGGTTACCCAAGACAGGGTCTCGAAAGGTTTGAGGCCACCCACGCAGGGTTCTTGGCTGTGATCTTTCTAGAAGGTTGCACTGAACCAGGGAACGCCATGGCCATCTTAGCCCCTGGTCATGGAAACTCGCTAGAAGAAGGAGAAGAATAACTTTTCAGAACCAAACATGCACCTAAGCCTGGGAAACACCCTCTACCTTTTGTACCTTACAGAAGAGCTGAGATCTAACTGACCACACTACATATGCCTATCGACCACCACACTCATATGTAGATACTAGACCTGCTCTAATACCCTTGCACCTAACAAATTACACAAAACAAACCCCCTTGGGCCCTTTTGTCAACTCGTGAAACCTAGCTGAAAATGCTTCCAGTCTGGCCGAGCTTGCTTGCAGATCGACAAGACTAGGTATCCGTAAACTGTCATCATTCCCTGCCATCCGAACTACCTTATCTCCATACACTCACCACACCAGGAAAGGAGCAGTCTAGGAACATCCAGAAAAACAATAAGAAACTGTTTACCCTCTGTTACTCTCTCTCTTAATATTCTACAGAATAGACTATCTGACGCAACCATAAAATCGGCACGCCATAGTGATTATGCATGTCTACGATCCTAGACACTTTTCGGCACCATCCCCCTTACAATGTCACCCAGCCTCCCTTGTTTACATGCCATCCAACACTTCAGGCTATATTTGCACTTTTTCCCCCTTCGGCCTCATGGGAAACCTTGATCTCAAACATCGCAAAAAGCCCACTGGCATTGAACGACATGGCCTTCCAGTGTGGATATGTCCACTCACTCCTAGCAGAGGACGTTACGGGTGCGTTCCGGTGTAGCACTCAATCTCATACATAAATGAGTAGGCATGTCGTACCGCTTCTTCTATGGACCAGCTATAGCACGATAGGTCTGGTTGTTTTTCGTATAACTTTTAGGACCAGGCCCAACGCGATATATGCCAATCGTCTTTGCCCTCCATTCCCGTAGATCAAGGACATCATTCCTTTATGCTTTTCGCTTCTACGGCCTATCTGACAAAGGTGCTTACATAGAGCGTGTCTTAAAGAGGACATGTAGCTCATCCTAAGGTGGATTCAGCGAAGGCGTCTCTTCAAACTAAAGCTGCGGTGTCCTAGTCTTCTTGCGCCATCTTTCACGACAGCTAATATACGCATATTCGGGCTAGTCAAGAATCAACAAGAAGCCAGCTAAGCAAACCAAGGATTAATTTACTTTCAACTTTACGGTAGCGAAAATCCGCATCTTCCGGGCGAGAGAGACATCCACTAGTTTGTAGGCTATGGAAACGAGGGCACCGCTTTGCATAGGAACGGATGAACCGGAGAACTTCTAGCGGAGCCAGGTAATGATACTAATACAGGCATTATCAGAGCTCGAGCTAAAGGAAGGCGATGTTGTACTTCAAGAGGAGGAGTCGCGTTCAGCGCAGATCGTTGCCAGGGATGCCGCCAAGCTGTTGAGACCCATCGATTATGAATCCGGCCTAGCTAGTCAAGTTCTCTTTTGCTTATTCTTTCATGGAAAGACGGTAACAATCATAATGTATTGTTACTTTCCGGGGCAATACCAGTAGTAGGGGTAGGTTTTCGTGTATGTTATGGGGCATAGCAGAATTTACTTTGTGATACATGGCATTCGTCTAAGAGATCCCCGAGAACTGTTACTCCGATTGTTAGAGCGTGACTTACACTATTCAGTGGCTGTCTGTGGTAGTGTCATGGTAGGCTTCTCTTCAAGTCTTCGTGTCGATATGGGCTGTCAAGTGGGCTGTTTTTCTATCTTTCAGTCCTTTGTTTTCACCGCTAGAGCTAGCTCCAAGAACTCATCACGTTTGTAAACAAAACTTTCTAGTCAGAGTGCCATGCAGACAAGATGGAAAGCTCAGACGAGGACGATACAAGACGCCATGTTCGCCTCGAATCAGAATGCGGTCTATGTGATCAAAGCAATATAGCAGAGTGGACTATAGCATGTAAGGCTGAGAAGCTATCTCCGCTCTGTGTTCCTAGCCTAACATTCCTGCTATAGTAATCGGCAATGAGAACGGTGTCAGTCCTATAAGGTGCACGCAAAAGTTTGAGTTTCCAATGTCTGGGGCTCAAGTTCCAGGCCAATTTTCACTGCATAATTGCGATGACTTCGAGGCATGTGTGGCGAGTCCTCCATCTGCAACAATACACGTCGACTGCTACCGTGTGTTTCTGGAAAACTATCACCAGAAGAGTGCAATGGATCGCGTTTGGGTTGCTTCGGTAGCGAAGTTTCCATCTCAACGTGGTCCTAATCAACCTCGACTCGATCTTATAGATTCCAATATGGTATCGATTCGACCTTCTACTGCGGAAAATCTAGGTATGCCGGGACTAGCTTCACTGCCTCCAGAATTGATTCGAGTTGTACGGGCCTATATCCCTGATAATATCTTCTGGCGTTATGTCTCGATTCAGAATATTGCTGAGGAGATGTCATGTGAAGAAGACTATGTTAGCTGCTCTTTAGCTGCGATCAAGACATGGAAGCGTGGTCAACAAGTTAAATGTGAAGAGAGAGAATCCGAAGCTTCTGTCGTTAGACTCACTGTTGACTGCTATGGCTTGAAAGAGATAGAGAGACTGGAAGACTGGCCCGGTTACAGCCCAGTTCGGTCCAAGAGTTGTGCATATTTGTTCAAAGCACTTGCTGATGCCAAAGACTCTTTGATTCATTTCAAGGTTTGTCACTTCTTGACTCCCACCATCGTCATCTCTAATATCTGAACAGTTCGGGCGAGCGTTCGTGGAGACCCTTGAAAAGCCCAAGTATAACGAGTTCTGGGACACACCGACCCCTCCTCACAAAGATCTTGAATTTTGGCCGTCGTCGACTCCCCTTGGAGAGACTGTACGGTTCCGTACCATAGATCTCCAGAACATCACAGGCCTTACATTCTTTTACTCGGATGGCCAGCTCGTGGCCGTCCACCCTCACACTGTCGAGTCCCCAATAGCCACACCAGCAATTCAACACCTTGATCGTGACCATCAAGATCGTTTGGTATGGGCATATGTCCCTATATCCAATACTGACACCCTGCTGAGGATCGGCGTGAGGGGCACCGAGATGGAACTCCGGGAACCTACTATGCTGGTATGGCCATGTCCCATTCACCTTTTAACCACTCAGCTCACACGTATAGATATCAACCAAGCTTGCAGGTGACTTCACGGTTGGTACCAGCTTTATGACACACGACAAAGAGTACGTATCTGGTACCCAGCCATCTGTGTTTGTTCACAACGTACCGCCTGCGCGAGTAGGCAATGGTATGTTCGGAGCAGTAAGCGCCACGAGCAACGAAGCACCTCTCAAATCTTTGGTTCCCAAACGTTTGTTTCCTATCGTCCGCCTCACAGGCCTCGAACAAACTCCCTTCTCCTCTTTACCAATCCTCACTGAAGCCCCTTTGGATAACGTAGTCCACGTTGATGTCTATCACACTCCAAACGAAGGATTCTGCAAGGGACTGCTCCTTCGGTATGAGAATGGTGCAGAGAGGACTCTGGGACAATGCAGAATTGGGGTCGACCCTTTCAAGTCTTACTCCAATCCGTCTTGGCTTTGCTTCCACAATCCTTTCGAACGAGGAACTATGGAAAACCACGGCACTTGTTTTGTTGAGTGTACGACTGGTTCGAACGAACATGTCCACCAAAATTTGGGGTTCGCCCTTTGGGGCTGTTTTCATGTGCGAGAGAGCTCGCCAACGGACTTGAAGTTCATGTGCGATCACAAGTCAGCAAATATATATTCGTGTTTCCTCTCAGGAGAGTATATGGAAGAGCACTCCGGGGGCCTGGGTCATCGATAAAACCATCTGCCAGAGCAGCGTGTTGACTTGCAACTTAGGACAGGTACTTTTGCTATATGACAATTTCCCCTTTCTCTTCTTGTTGCTACGTTTTGGTCCATCTGCAGTTGATATCTGGTCAAAAGAATCAATATGTCAGAAATCGCGGCAATGTAGCTCAAGATAATTCAAATCAACTTTCAATCCATTTCTATTTTGAATATCCCAGACACACCAATCTAGTCTACATCATTTAAATTCGCTAAATTTGAGACCCAAATAACCACATCATCTTTAAAGAACTGAACATCACCTTCATCGTTTTGAAACCCAACGCCGAATTACATGACCCCAAATACCCATGCATCGCTTCTGTCTTTCTCATTTCACACCTCAAGATCGCAGGAATGTCTTGAAGACTTGTGAGTTGGTGCAGTCTTGGTAAGGATATCCAATCTTGACCAAAAATGTCTCTAGCTCGGCAACCTCGTCGTCGGGACATAGGATTCCGGTCACAATCTTACCCACATCGCCGCCGTAGTTACGGTACTGGAACAGACTGATGTTGAACTTGGGACGAAGCGTGACGAGGAACTTCTCGAGAGCTCCTGGTCGTTCGGGGAATGTAAACATGTATAGTCGCTCGTTGGGAACGCCTGATCGACCGCCCACCAGGTATCGGATATGGCTCTTTGCGAGTTCGTCGTGTGAGAGATCGGTAACATCCATGTTGTTCGATTGGAGACGATCGATGAGAGAAGCGAGTTCCTCAGATCGCTGGTGGGCGGGGGCGGTCAGGGAGACACCAATAAGAATGTTGGCGACTTCATCAGTGGAGTATCGGTATGAGAACTCTGTGACAGCATGTGGCATGATGTTGTTGATGAGCTCGGCGAATGATCCGGGACGCTCGGGAATCTGCACGGCAAACAGAGCCTCCTTACCCTCACCCATGGTGGCACGCTCAGCGACAAATCTCAGACGGTCAAAGTTCATATTGGCGCCTGATGTTATGGCGATAAGGTTGCGCTTTGAATCTCCTGAGGGGTTCTGGGAGACGTATTTCTTGAGACCAGCAATGGAGAGGGCTCCAGCGGGTTCAAGACCTGAGCGGGTGTCGTCGTACATGTCCTTGATGGCGGCGCAGATCTCGTCAGTCGTCACCTCAACAACTTCGTCGATAACCTCTTTGCAGATGCGGAATGTCTCTTCTCCGGGGATCTTGACAGCAGCGCCATCGGCAAACAGACCGACCTCCTTGAGCAAGACCCGCTCGCCCTTTTTCAAAGACTGCGCCATAGCATTGGCATCGTGGGCCTCAACACCGATGATCTTGACGTGAGGAGCCATGCGCTTGACGTACAGACCAATTCCAGCAATAAGGCCACCACCGCCAACACCACAGAAGATGGCTTCGACCTTGGCCATGTTGACCTGACTGAACAGTTCGTTCCCGATAGTTCCCTGACCAGCGATAACATACGGATCGTCGAATGGGGGAATGTTGATAAGTCCATCCTGCACCTCTCGTCTCGCGCACTCCTCCTTGGCCGCATCAAAGTCAGCACCATGCAACACAACATGGCCACCCAAACGAGCAACGTTCAAGTGCTTGATACTAGGAGTCGCCTCGGGCATGACAATAGTCGCAGGGATCTTGAGCTTGCGAGCCGAGAAAGCGACACCTTGGGCGTGGTTACCGGCAGAGCAGCAGACAACACCCTTCCAGCTCTTGGCGGGGTCTAGATGGGCCATCTTGTTGTAAGCGCCGCGCAGCTTGAAGCTGAAGACGGGCTGCTCGTCCTCACGCTTGAGGAGGACATTGCATTCGAGTCGGTTGCTCAGGTTGATGGCGTGTGTGAGGGGAGTGACCTTGCAGGCCTCGTAGACTCGAGATGTAGCGCCGGCGATAAGACGAAGGTACTAGAGAGCACTGTGAGCTTCGATTGATAATGTCTGGTGGTACAAAACTCACGTCGGGGTATCCTGTAGGGAGGAGATACTCGTCAGGAACAATCTCCTTGATGCGTCTTCGCTTCTCCTCAGACGGTGTGGACGGGTTGACGCTGTACTCGGTCAAAGCCATTCCGGTCGTCGGCGTATGAGGCCGGGGATCAGAGTGGCCATTTGTGCCATTGACAGTGCCATTGGCGGCGCCATTTACAGGCACGGCTGCGATAGGAGGATCATGGGCTGCGGGCATTGTAAAGAATTGTATGAATAAATGTTGTGTAAAAGAAAACAAAGGTTTCGAGTCGGGAAAGGTTGGTAGTCTTTCTATCTTGTCACCGCCGAAAGATCGGACCTGATTTTTTGTTGACCACAAGCTCTGAGTCAATTTACACAGGGTGACGTACCTAGAATTTGGAGGGTTTACAGCGAGATAAGAAGTCCTACAGGGTGCGGATATTGCTTAGGCGGGCTCTCCGAGGCCGATCAAACGCCGGTTATCGTGCGATGTACCGTTACTACAATAAGGTTTCTCTTGTTGTAAGAAATTGATTGACCAGGTAAAGCGGTCAATGGCATGATATATTCATATAAACATTACCTGAATCAAATGATGTCTGCCATTGCTCTCAATTGGTATAAAAATAAACCGACTGGCTTCTGTTTGAATAGATGGATGGAGGGGTTTGAATCGGGCGCGTGGGGTTCGATATCGGAGGTCACACTGACTGCTGCCACCAACCACAGCTCTTGTATTAGACTATTAGTTACAGTACAAGCGTGTTAGTAACAAAAGGTTTATATAATTCAACCTGTTGATGAAAATCAAGTCATTTGATCGTATTTACTATGTAAATTAGGATATCATTCTAGTCACAAGTTATACTCCGTACTCCTATACCCATTACTATCATGTCTTACTTGCTGACAACTTCCTCATATGCCGGTGGTGCATCTTTTTCAACGTATTGTTGGTTGATAGCGTCAAGCTCATAGACACCATTGCTCGGCTCCTCGTGATATTCCCTCGTCTCATGGACATTCTCATTACTAGAGTGACCTCCAATCATGCCAACTCTCTGCGCTCCTGACTTGACCATCATAACACCCGCCTGACGTCTCTCGGCCCGCTGATAGTCCCTCTCCACTCGCTGTTCAGCGCGAAGTTGTGAGCGCTCGACACGCTGCATCTGTCTTTGATATCGACGCTCCCTCTTTCGTTGATGGCATGAAGATCGACCAGTGTTCATGGCTAGGTAATTGGGGCCTGGACCCATGAGTTGAGGTTGTTGTTGAGGAAGATACATCTGTTGGTTCTGGTTTCGGCGTCCGCAGCAACCTCCATTTCGAGGTTGTTGAGAGTCTGTGCTGCTAAGAAGACTGCGAATTGCAAGACCGATGAGACCCATGATTATAGCTGGGAAGAATGAAGGGTGTGTTTGCGGTGAGGTTATTGAATGAAGCTCTGTATTGTAGGGTAGTTGTGGTTGATATTATGTGGTGGTGTTGATGGAATCTGCTTTCTTCTGCGACACCACGTCTTCTTTATACCTGAGATATTCAGTAGAAGCCATTCCCAAATTGTAGTTTCATTCGAAATACCATGATGAATGCGAATGCGCAGCCACCACTGACGTATTAACGGATTCTCGTATCCCGAATGGATTCCTAACCTGGGCTTAGCGTGGACGATATAAGCCACCCAAGCAATCTTTAGTTGCCTATCATCTCGCACTCGCTTGGAGCATGAGGCATAATGATCTCTTTTGTCCTCATCGAAAGATTTGTTTTAAAGATTTGGCTGAACTATTGGTGCGAGTGCGGAATGTGATCAGCAGCCGGCCTTATGTCACTTTGCTTCTGTCACAATAATGAAGATATTGACCGATGAGGAATATTGTTGCTCAGATGGCTAAAATCGGAGAAGTGTCTAATACCTTGACCACTCATAATCTAGTAGTATTTTGAAAGGACATGAACGTCCATATCGAAATCAATCTATCGCAGTCTATGCTGTCTATCTCTAATAAACGCATTGTATCCTCATAACCATGAAATCTCATCATTCAAATGACCGGGAAAGCTCCCAATATGCTCTAAGCAGCGCAATTCCTCCGACCTGTGTCTCTACAGTCCGACCACGGCCCCGTTCATTAGGATCCTGTCCTTGCGATCTCACCACCCAAGATGAACCCCGAGGTCGAAGTGCCTTTCCCACACTGTCCATAACATGCTGGCCAGGCCCCGACCCCGATGGTGACCAGCGTCCTGTGCCGGGAACCCATTGATGAAGACCCCATGTAGTATCATCTGGTGTTCCCTGGTTGCGGTAATCCGTTGCGTTTTCAGCGTCGTGATTAATACCGTCCGTATCCAGAGTTGCAACTGCGTCAAAAAGACCAGCACCCCACCACATGCCGAAAAGGCCATCGTCGTTGCGAGTTTTCATAGCTGCGAGGGCGTTGTGCTTGACCCAGTCCAAGTACGACTGACAAGCGGCTGCGTGTATACGTTTCACCCTTCGATATCCACGGGGATCGATTGACCTGCCCTTTTTGGCGACTAGAGGCTCAAGAGGACTGCAGAATGCGGTGAAGTGGTGGAAGAAAATGCCCTTGAAGGTTTGGCCATCCTGTGAACAGGTGCTGCTAGCATCGCATTGCTCTTCCATGATACCTCCTCGGCCTAGTCCATGCCAGGTCGGCAACTGGCGTGGTCCCAAGTCCTTCAGATCATCTACGGGCTTGTTGCGTTTCAAATCCCATCCTGTCGCTCTGATTACGGACTGAATCAGATGATGCCCGTCTTCCAGGTACGATGCGCTTCCGCTGACAGACCAGAGTCCTCGTTGGCCTGTTAGCAAGACACCCTGGTTGTACGTGTATACCATCTCATCTCGCACATCGCACTTGGTATTACCAGGCTTGGTGCCGTCAATGTGGTACCCGTCTACAAATAGACCCTGTGAGTTGGTCATGTTGACGTCGACAAGCCACTTGTATCCTTTCATGGCGGCCTCCAGGTGCGCAGGGTCGTTGCCGGGAAATGCAGCATTATTCAACCATGGCGCAGTGAAGTTGTCACCAGGGAAGTGCTCGTACATGGAGATAGAAGCAGAGACCCAAAGTTCGTTGGTGATGGCGTTTTTGTAGGGGCTGAGGCGAGGATTCCAAAGCATGCCTCCGTTACAGAGTTTTGTCTCCCATCCATGAGTTGCCAAATTCCAGAAGATACGAGACCGGTGCGCAAAGGACGAAAACCAGTTGTAGCCTTGCCATGGCATAGCATCAATGATTTTTCGCAAGTCTGTGCCTGGAGAGCCTCCCTCGGACTTGATCTTGGGATAGTGAAGGTCGGCGTGAATTCTGACAAATTTGATGGCCTCGATCCAGCCGAGAACAACCCATAGAATGTCATCGTAAGCCTGTGCAAGGGCATCAGTAAAATATTCAAGTCCCGGAGTCTCTCAGGTGTAACTTACCTGGCCTCTGATTGACAACACATCTTGTCCAAAGTATGAACCAACAAGTTGCGCATAGAAAGACGAGATAACGTTCTCCTTCACTTTCCAATCATCGATACCCGCAAGGTCGACCGTGTCTATGGCCTTGGATAAAGTCGTGAGCATTCCAGCCACGACTGTTCCCGCAACAGCAGCAGTCCAATCTATAGCAGAGGGCCATGTTGCGAAGTCTGGTTCAAAAAAATGGTCCTGCAGAGCTGAAAGAGCACTGAGAGCATCCTCAAGTATCTTAGTCTCTGCTGGAGGAGGACCCGAGGGCTTTGACGAGAAAGTCAAAAATGTCTCTGGAAGTGGACGACAGTTTGTTGGCGGTTCGTTGTAGATAACAGGGCAGTAGTCTTTCTGTGTGTTCTCACGACTGGGTGCACCTGATATGGGCTCGATGATAGTGAGCAGGCCGGCGACACCAGCAAGGATTTTGAGCCAGGCCATGAGAGGTTCGATAGGTTTTTGAAGCCCCAAAACCAAGATTTTTGAGATATCCTTCTTCTAGGATAGGAAAAAAGTCCTCCGATCAGGCCGCGTATGAGATAGGGTTGCCCATGTCATGAATTGTGGCGATGCGATTTCGGAAAGTATCGAGGTGTGAGATAAGCTAGACTTGGGGAAAGGCCAACCGGATTCGTGAGAGAAAAGAGAAAAAAGAAGGTGAAATATGTGCACATGAAGAAGAGAAGGGGAAAAAGACGCAAAATCATGAGACAATGGTTGAATCAAGTGAAGTTTATCTACAGACTTTGACAGTGCAACACAATGCCTGCGTGATCTGCCCCACCACGAAACAAATCGAGCAGGTCACAAGATTCTAGAATGATTTACTGGAGCCTGAAGAGACGGTGAGAAATGATGGCTTGGGAATAGTCAAAGGAACATTATTCATGTTTTTGGCTCAACTTTAGTGTGTTCTTAGTTAGGTTCACTTGATTCATGGTTGAATACTAGGCATGCATGTAAGTGAGAATGTCGAATTGCATGCACAATAAGAATGATACCTAATAAGTTACACGGCACCGGGAACGTTAATAAGGATAGAGATATTACCTAATGATATACAATTATTGTCCTGAAATATCTATTGTATCAATTGAAATTAGCCATGTATCAAGTTAGATTAACAAGGCAATCCTGAGTTCTTCCAGATGTCGTTCTCAACTCTAGGTTAACCTAGGTCACGACAGGTTCATGCAGGCACGAAAAACGCCCTGTAACTGTATGTAACGCGCAGCGCATCGTTAACCCAGAACGGCCCCGCGATGACAGTCAGGGCTTTCATTCGACAGCTCAGGACATCCAATCACCAAACGCGTCAGAGACTTTAGCGGCCTTCACACCGTGAATTCCCAACCTCCAGTGGTGGCTGATGTGGGTCCCCCGGGAGCGCTTTGTTTACTTTCGTCCAAAAACAGTCAAGACCCCGGCCTCTTGTTTCCCGACCTAAACACAACTTGATATATGGACTCAGGCCTCTCTTTCTCTCCACCAAAACATCACTGCTTTTCTATTCTTACATCCCTACCTTTGGGCATTTTTCTCTTCTTCTTCTCACGTCCCTTTTGACGCGTTTCGCCCGCTAGATGTATCACAGACAGACATAAGTCGACATAGTACTGACTTTACCCAACCCCTTATCACAACAAGCTCGGTTTTCGCATACGCGCCGCGGGTGCTATTGCATCCTCGCCTAACATCCTCAATTTCCCAAGCTCCCACCACATACACAAACACACACAGCGCCAGAAGGAGCTATGGAAGCCGACGCCGCCAACAGATATCGATCTCGTATCCTAAGAGAAATGAAAGCAAACCGCGACAACCCGTTCAATTCACCACCCTCATCCACTGGTTCACACGGCACCGTTAGCCCAACATTATCATCCGTCTTCTCCGATCCAGAGGGCGAATCCACACGGAGACTCAACGAGGACATTGCCCGTGTTACTGCTCCCCGTAGCCTCCCCGTCAACTGGGAGGCTGCCCACCGCAAGTGGCCTGAGTTTTTTGGCATGCCCAGAACCCGCGAGGTGCCTGTCTACGACGATAACACTGACACTCGGCCCATGAGCGCCGAGTCCAAGGAGAACAAGCCTCCTGCCGCTGGCATTAAGTTTGCTATTGACGACATCACACAAGACACCTGGCAAGGTTCCGCTAGAACGCGTGCTGAGATGCAGCCTCGCGTCGACAACGAGTCCGACCTATCTTCGATCCTCTCCAAATCTCCTCGAGGCCTTCCTTATTCCTGGAACAAGAACGCGCACAACCCTAGCCCACTGTCCAAGGTTCACACACGAACCTCGTCCGAATCAATGGTCGACCAGAGGAAGCAACGTCGAGGGTCTCTCACTGATGCGCTCGAACGTCTACGCAGTGGGGCAAAGAGCCCCGAGATCCAGGACCGGGATCAAGACAAGTCATCACCGCAGATTTCTTCGGCCAAGTCAAGCTTGACTGCGGTGCCACCCTCCCCAGCATCTGTAGCCAGCCCCGCCCACAACGAAAGCAACGCACGATCCTTCTTCATGCCCGATATCTCACATCTCGGTGACTTTGTGGATGGCACTCTACGCTTCAGTGGCTCGATGAGGAACGGAGTTCCCATCTTTGTCAAGAATGGCAGAGTTCATGATCGTTTTGAGAAGCCTTCACTCGAAGCCCATGCCGAAGTTGATGAAGTTGAGGTGCCAGAGGATGAAGAGAAGATTTTTGTGTCGATGGATATGATCCGCGAAGAGATTGTTTCTCTTCAAGAGCACTATGACAAGGTGTATGAATATGCCGAGAACCTGCAGCGACAGGTTCAGCAATTGGAAGCTCAGCTCAAGTCCCGAAAGTCATTTGACGGTGATTATGGGTCTGGCCGAGCTAATGAGCAATTAATGGCCCAAAAGAACCGTAAGTCTCCAGTCGCGATATGTGTGAACAACAAACTGACACGTAATAGGCCTGGAAATTGAAGTTTCTACCCTTCAATCGCGCCTGGAACAAGCTTCTCGTAAGATCAGCTTGAGTGAGATTGAGAAAGACTCCTTGTCTCAAGAACGTGACCGAGCAGTGAGAAAGCTGCAGGTGGCTTGTGAGGACATCAACAAGCTCACCCGGAAGTTGAACACGAAGGAGAAGGAACTGGAGACGTCTCAAAAACAGCTTGAATCGACAGACCAAATTCGTAACGAGAACGACACACTTCGACGAAATCTTAGGTCTCTCGAGACTCTGAAGGACGAGATGGAGTCTTTGCGCACCGACAACAACAGTGTCCGACATAAGGACCAGTCCTTGTTCAACGAGAACCGTTCATTACGCACCACGAACAAGACTCTCATCCACGAGAACGAGGAACTCCGAGAGCACTTCGACAGTATTCAACAGGAGCTTGACGCTGCCAAGGATGAGATTGAAACGCTTCAGGAAGAGTTTCAAAACATGGCGCGGGAGAAGTCCTCGCTTGGTGAGGACAATGCAAGCCTGGTACGACACAATGAAAAGTACTTCAAGGACAACAAGGTCCTCCGTCGTGAGAACTCGGGCTTTGAACGAAGCATGCGTGATCTTCATGACGAGAACGTGAAGCTCAAGGAGGAGGTGGAGTTCTTGAAGCACCAGCTGGAATCCTACCGGCCAGTTCCCAAGGATGACTTTTCTGCCCGTCTCGACGATGAGACAGAGGAGAACATGACCTCGGCATTTTTCATTCCCGATATCACCATGAACAGCAACACTAACGAAGTTGACACTGTCGAGAACGCCCAAGCCACCGAGACCAGGGATATTAGCGAGCCGATTGAAGACAGCGCCAGAATGCCAACGCTTCCTGATATCACAGAAGACAACCGCACCAACACCCATACTAGACGTGACACCACATCGCACAGCGAGACTAGGCATTCTCAAAGCAAGAGCAAGGGTTCAAAGACTAGCAGCAACCAACAAAGGGTTGCTTTCTCAATCCCTGGCAAGTCGTCTAAGAAGACTGGCTCCAATGTTGCGAACCAGGGTAGCAAGCGTCGAACAACTTCCGATCCCAAGAAGCGAAGCTCTTTGAAGGGCATCGCGACATATGACATGGATACGCTGGAGGACAACGATGAGACCACTGGCCTTCAATCAGTGGAGAATGTGCCACAGGACAACACGACACAGCTGAGTGTGGTACCCAAGGCCCGTAAGGATGCCAAGGGTATGGAGCAGAGGCAATCAACCACTCAGAACATTACTCTTCAGAGTGAGAGGTCACATCAGTCTCGATCCCACTCTCGATCCCACTCTCGATCCCACTCGCGATCGCACTCCCGATCTAAGCAGATTACGACGGACGTTACGACTGGTAGCATCAGGAGCGTGGACAAGGATACCTGCCCTGTCCTCTCCAACGATGCCAGAAGAGTACTTGACGATCTCTGTGATCACGAATGTCGCAACTGTACCGTCTGTAGCCGTATCACATCTCACCGTGGCATCCTCTCTTCTGCCGATATCGCCGCTGGTAAGAAGCGTGTTACTGTGTCTCGACCTGTTCCTGTCACGGATCGTGACTTGTCGGTAGAGGACCCTACGATGCGACCCGTTCGGCATCCTGGACATGCGCTTGCTGTGGTCATCAAGGGCCTGGAGGATGAATCTCATCACCTCCAACTTGAGCTTACCCGTATCCAGGCTCGGTACAACGGCCATGATAAGGCATTGGATCGCCGCGAGCGTCTTGGCCTTGCTGAGACAATTCGTACACTGCTCAAGCAACTCGAGGCCAAGAACGATCAGATCTACAGCCTGTACGATGTTCTTGAGGGTCAGAAGGCCGCTGGCCAGGCCATGTCAGAGGAGGAGATTGAGATGACGGTTCTGAATATCACGGGCATGACAGTCCGTGATGTTACTAATAACAGTGAACAACTTACATGGGAGGGCATTCCGGGGCTATAAGCAATTCAATTGTTGGTATGATATGAAGCGTTTCGGGCATACGGAATTTGAGATCAATCATGGAAAGGCGTTTTTGGTTCACACATTGATTGATCCTTTGGATCAGGGGTATCGCCCATGGCGGGTCGGATGGCATCAATAGGGGAGTTTGGAATTATTAGGACCAACGGATGAGTGAATTGTGGTTTTTGTACAAAAATGTATGGCTCGCTAGCTAGTCTTTGGCGAGAATGACTATGAAGGTATCTTTGAGTTGAATCACTTATATCCCATTACACACACACACACTCTCTCTCTCAGTTGATTATTCTTTTTGGTGAAGTTTAACAGGTATCCTTGATTCAGGTCTAACAAATATGAAATAATGTCCCTTTTTGCACACCAGCCCAGAAAGCACAATTATCTTTGATCTACTCTTGATCATCCTCGTCCTCCTCGCTATCAGCAACATCGTTCTCATCCTCCATATCCTCATCCTCATCGCCCTCACTGTCATCTTCCATTTGATCTTCCGAATCAGCCTTCTCATCCTCACGTCTCTTACGGTCATCCTCTCTCCTGGCCTCTTCAAGCAGCTTAGCACGCTCAGCACGAGCCTTGCGCTGTCCCACGACGTAAGCACCCAGAGGTGTCTTGGCGATGTCGAAATCACGCAGGAAGGCCTCAACCTGGGTGCGATCCTTGGGGGCGAACTCGACCTTTGCGCGCTTCTCCTCGATGAACTTTCCGTTGGCCTCGAGCTTGTGGACGAGAAGAACAAGCTGGCCGGCGAGCTTGGCGTTCTTGTTGCCCTGGACCTTGTTGCGGGCTTGCTTGAGCCAGCGCTTCAGCTGGATTATGACGGGGAGGGCGAGCTCGGGGAAGGCGATGGATGTGGCCCACAGGAGGAAGTACTCGCCCAGGAGCTCGACGAGCTGCTCGCCGACGCCGTCTTGGAAGACGCGCGTGCGGAGGTAGGACTTGGGGGCCTTGTATGATGTGGCAAAGTCGAAGGGCTTGAGGGATGCGGCTTTGGGGGCCTTCTTCATCTCGGCCGAGGTGAGGACCTCGAGGAGGGGGGAGGCGAGGGGGATGAAGATTCCGGTGGCGCGGGAGATTCGGAGGAGAGAGCGGATGAGGTGGAAGCGGAAGGGGAAGTAGAGGGCGGTGGGGATGAGACGCATGGCTCCGAGGGTGACTTGGACGAGAGGGTAGATGAGGAGCTTGAGCTGGCTCTCCTTTCCGGCCTCGGCCTCCTTCATGGGACTGCAGTGCTCGGCGAGGACGCATGACCAGAAGTCAAGAGAATGCGTGTACTGCCAGTTGTAGACGATGCGGAAGGCGTCGTTCTTGTTGTGCACGATGCTGTTTCGCAGGTGAATAGCGAGCTGTCGAATAAAGGAGAAGGCAGTTGTGTAGCCGACAGCCTGGTCGATGCCCCAGAGTTCAGCGGCGGAGTTCTTCATGAGGTTGATGCCCTGGAGAGTGTTGACGTTTGTGACACGGCAGCCCTGGATGAGGCCTTGGTAAACGGCCTTGAGGACCGTCTCGCGAATGCCCTTGTCGCCGATGACGACGAGGCGGCGCAGGACGAGGAATGCTGTGATCTTTGTCGTCTCGGAACTAGCAGGCTGAGCCCAGAAGTTGACGACGGACTTGGCGAGGGCCTTGATGAGCTTCTTGAAGGAGAGGAGGTAGGGGAGGATGGGGGTGATGGATGAGAGGGTGAGCTTGAGGGTCTTGTCGTCGGAGAGAGTGCTCAGGAGGTGCATGATGGACGATGTGTATGTCTTGAGCAGCAGAGACAATGTGTGGAACTTTTTTGACTCGGTCTGGACGTGGGATCTGCCCGAGGCTGACTCCTTGACGGGGAGGTGGTGGTTCATAACCGTAGGAATCTCCTTGAGAGCAAGGAGCAGAATGTCGTTAAAGACCTCGGGACTGTTGATGGTATATCGCTGCTGAGACTCCTCGTCGTCATTCTCATTCAAGTGCGCAGCACAACGGAACGCAAGAACAACCTGTCGAGCCGCGCGCAGAGAGTTCCTCTCAGCCATGGCCTTCCTCCACGAAGCGACAATCTCACGGGTTAACTCGCTCCCTTGCGCGACGGTCTCAGCTTTGGCTTGCTTCTCCTTCTTTCGCTTCTTCTTGGGCTGCTCGTCTTCTTGTTCTGACTCGTCGTCGCCGCTGAGGGCATCTACCTCTGCGAGGTCGGCATTGTCGTCAAAGTCGAGAACCTCAGGGTCGTTCTCCTTGAGGAACTTGTAGAATTCGGGGTCCTTCTCGGCGAGCTCGTCCATGGTCTTTTTACTCATGCCAACGTCGTCATCGGCGTCGTCGTCGCTCGCAAGGGGCTGCGCGCCAATTGAGTCCTCAGAATCGCTGTCTTGGTTGTCCTTCGCGGCAGAGCCATCCCTCTTTCTCTTCCCAAGCTTGCCAGCCTTCTTGTCGATAATATCATCGAAACCACCCGCAAAGAAGTCATCGACACTCATATCATTGACCTGCTTGCCCTTGACGCTAGGCTTCTTGACCTCTCCATCGTTGCCATCCTTTGAGCTTTCTGCATCCTTCGATCTCTTGGCCTTCTTCTTGTCCTGGAGCTGCTTGCGCTGCTTGACTTTGGCGCCGGCTTTCCGCTTGTCGAGAACGGCCGAGAGATGTTTCTTCTCGAACTTCTTTGTCGCCTTGAGGTTCTTCTTGCCTGGCGCCATCTTGAAAAACTGTGAAGCGCCTCGGCTGGTGAAGAATTCAAGTTTGGGATTTTTGTTTGTTGGTTTTTGATGGGCCTCGAGAACATTGGCTCTGTAACCAGACGAAAACCAAAAATTTTGCTGGAGGCTTATCGATAACGGGTGATGGACGGGAATAGTAGGCGGTGTGGATATTCTGCCATCCTCCTACGTAATCCACCATGTCCCGCACTAGGCATCTACATACAATATGTATATCCCACCCACTTCAAGCTCATTGCGGCGCATTTCTTATTGACTTAAACCAATGCCTCTTTCATGATGATCCCAAGACAAGGCTATGCGCCAACTCCTCATAGCTATGTTCCCAACACAAGTCTCTCTGCAAGCATAAATCTCGACGAGGTATGTTAAACTTATTATCGAATTATCCTAACCGTAGCTAACCGTCGAGTCTAGGAAGTCAAACTCACAAACACCCGTGCCGAGCGCGACCTTCAAGAATCCCTCGCCGAGCTCTTTAGCATTATAATAACCCTTGACGAGCTGGAAAAAGCCTTTCTGAAAGATGCCGTTCCTGAAGCAGAGTACACAGAGATCTGCGAGCGGTCGTTGAGGCAGTATAAGGCGCTGCTGGCTGATGAGACGATTGCCAGGGAGTTTGGCGACTTGGAGGAATTCAAGGCCAAGTGGGATGTATGACTCGATATTCCAGAGCGATTTAGCAATCGAAACTGACAAACCTGTAGCTTGAGACCCCTCGCGCAACTGAGCGCATTCGTGTTGGCATGCCCTCAACAACCATCGACCGAGCCCCGTCAGCGCAAACTCCCGCCCCCGCCGCAGGCAACAACACAAGCGGTGTTCTCATCCTCGAAGCCACCCAAGAATTCATCACCTTCCTCGACGCCGTCAAGCTCGGTCTGCTTTCCAAAGACCAGCTCCATCCTCTCCTCTCCGATGTTATCCAATCGGTGAATCGTGTTACAGACAAGGACTTTGAGAATCGCGGCAAGATCGTGCAGTGGCTCATCACGCTCAATCAGATGAGAGCGACGGACGAGCTCAGTGATTCCCAGGCGCGTGAGCTGGAGCTGGATATTCAGCAGGCGTACCAGGGATTTAGAAGGACTTTGACATGAGATGCTGTGATGTGATGATTTTGTATATATTCATGTTTTGAGCGAAGATGCTTGCGCCAATGTCTGCATAGCTATTAGAAATGCGGTTCTTCTCTATATACCCACGACGATCATGCTCATAATCCATGTTCCATTATACTAGGAACGTCCAGAAACTGGGATAGACAAATTCCGACTCAAAGATCCTCCTGACCTGCTCCAGCACAAACCTCTCAACCTTGCCCACATTCTTCAAGCTCTGTTTTCCACCAACCCGTTCTCCAATCTCGCTCTCCACCCGTATCTCCTGTAGCAGCCCTCCAAATCGTGGTTTGTGTTGCTCCGTCTTGACATCTCCAGTAGAACCGCCCGACTCACCCGATTCCTCTTCGTTTTCATCATCAGGACCAACAGCGGCGAGCGCATCGTCTGGACCGAGGAAGCAAAAGTGCACTCGCTTGCGAATATGCGCCAGCACTCCCACACCATCAAACGTCAAACCTGTAATGTTGAGTTTGAGAGGAATGCCAACAAAGCTCGGCATGGGATAGTCGAGCAAGATCTCGGCTGTCAGGTTTAAGCGTATGTCGCCGTTGTAGCGTATTCTAAAGACAGCTTGCACATCCTCAACGCGGGGTTCTCTCGGCCGTCGCCCGGCCTCCTCCCCCGCCTCTTCTTCATCGTCATCAACAATAGCTGAACCGCCTAGATGCGTATCTCTTGTTGGCGGCCGTGACGCTTCTACGGATGTTGGTGCAAGTGTAGACACGCTTCCCTTCTCTCGCAGGCTCTGCAGCGGGTCGAGGCCGGTTTTGAAGTTATCAAGAGACGTGAGGCTGCTCTGCGATAGGTTCCGTGTGCGACTTGGAGTTCCCCATTCGCGTGCTGGTGTTCCTGGGACGCTCATCCAATTGGTATGACGTGCACTTGCGACAGCGGCCAACGGTGTATGTGTGCCTGTACCAAGATGGCTCTGAAAGTAGCCCAGCCCTGATCCTCCCAGAATTCCTGGCGTAGATGTTCCCAGAAATGGACTTCCCAAATCATGACCCATAACCTCATTTCTGAGCACTTCGCTTCTCAACCCACCCCCTCTCCTCGTCGACCCTCCCCAAGGCGTAGGCCCAGGCCTCATTCTTGCAGGCTCTGGAGGCGGTGGTGGCGGCGATGGTTCTTCTTCGCTGTCTTCTTCTTCATCGTCTAAATCTTCTTCGTAAAAGTCTGGCAGAGGATCTGTGATGTCCTTGAGCTCAAGCCGTGGAGGGATAGTGCCAAAGTCGAAACCGTGGACATTCACTGAGCGGATGAATTTTGGGAGTGGGACTGTCTGGAATTTATCGTGGACAAATTCCCTGATGCGCTCAGCGAGGGCGTCGCCATCAGGGCCGCTTGTGAGCGTCTCCCAGTTTAGCTCAATCGACATTTGTCTGTTGTTTTTGGTTGTTGTTGATGCCAAGCTTAATTGAGCATCTAGTTAGGATGTAAGAACTTACCATAGGGTAGCCGGCCTTTTCAGTGACTCAACACCTATGACACCATTAACATCCCTGCCACTAGAATCACATTTGGTTCGTCTTAAGCCGGTAAATATTATTGACATGTAGAATTCCGAAATGTATCTAATTAGAGTTAGAAACTCGGTCGTTAGAGTGAGTGAGTGGATGAGATGATATCGAGGTTTCAGTGGTGAGCGCCAGAGGACTGCAATGACGCCGAATGTTATTATTCATTCAAGCCTTGCACCCAAATAACTGCTTTATCTTTCGGCCCATTATTGAAATAAGTAACCCCATATTTATCTCCAATTCGACTACGAATAGCCATCATACCCCCCTTAAAAACCCCACAGCTCGCTAGTAGTGTTTGATCTATCTTTTCTTTAGTTAGCTAGGTAGGCTAAATTATGAGAATGGAAAGGAATTGAACCTGCCCTGTTTTGTGATAGTAGTTGTTTTGCCATTCGACTGCATTGAAGGTGTAGCTCTTGAGATTTGTTGGCACTAGAGAATAGGGGCTCTAGCTCGGCAATGTAATCGGGGTAAGAGTCGAGAACTCTTTTGACCATGTCCAAGGGCATCATGATAGTGGTCTTGACCCGCTCCAACGCCGTTTCTGTGCTTCCTTGCTGTTTATAGATTAATGGCCCGATTTGGACTCTGATTTCCATCTTCAACTCTGCTCCGTACTGGAGAAGAAGTGTCATGATATATCCCCATTCCAGTAGTTGATCACCAGTAACATAGTACTGTGAGCCAACGCAAGAGCCAACGAAAGAGCCAAAGTTCATGCGCAAGCGCCATTGGAGACAATCACCGTGTTGAAATCTGACATGGAAAAGGCTGTCATCAGATCTGCATCTCATGCCCCAGGTGGAGTAGCCAGCTTCTAAAATGTCCACCCAGACGCTCGAAGGTACAAGTAATTGGCAAGGTTCCTCGCTATATGGATCTTGGGGGCAAAGCGGGCGATATGTTCTTGTGTTGGGAGAAGCGCCATGGCGGAGCAGAACCTCGACAACTCGTGCTGCTGGAGCCATGCTTGGGGAAAGGCTTGAACCCCATGTGCCGACTACACTTGATAGAAGGGAACTGGCCTTGGCAGCAGCCGGGACATGTTGATGATTTTGAAGCTTCTTATCCACATATGTAGCAAGACCCATGTACGCCGCCAAGGTCAAGAAATCGTCGCAACGCGGGGGAGCGAGGTCATCGAGTTCTGAAAATCGAAGGCTCACATTGGGAGGGCCATGTTGATGATTGAAATAATAATCGTCGTCGTCGTCGCATTCGTCTGCCATGAGCAATCTGCTATAGAGAATTGTGTATAATTTAACCAATTCATCGACCAGGCGCACATAGGAACCGTCATCCTTGTTCGTTGCATCGGCATCGGCATCGGCCTCGGCCACATGGGCATCGCTGAAGAGACCCTTGGATGTGTAAATATCAGTACTTTTAAGTCCTCGGCGCACCCAGCTACGCAATTCCTGGGGGTTAAACTTGAGTAGTCGAATGAAGCCGCTGAGCAGAGCCGGATAAACATCGAAATTGGTCTCCTCTGGAAACATGCGGTCCCATAATTTTGTTCGAGACATGAACTCTTTCGCTGTACGATGCATGAATTGAACAGTTGTGCCGCCCGGTGCAACTTCGAGAAGCCCTGCAGACCGGCTTCTGAGTCTTCTTTGCTTGAGAGCGAACTCGGATTTTAGCTCATTTTCAGAGAGGCCATCCACAGGTCCAACAAAGGATCTCCTCAGTGCTAAGAGCTCATTCTCTGACATTTGGCCCTTTGCTGCGAAGAATAGATGGAAGATATCGAGTGGTCCATTTGCGTTCAAGGTGAGTCGAAATAGCCTCGAGGCCTCTACAAGATAGCCTCGACTGATACCTGTAACCATACGCATGTAAAGTCCATTTGGTCCACCGAGCTCTCGAGGTAGTGACCCCAGAACTGCCATGAGTTCATCTTGGTCAGCACCCTCTATGTGTTGTTGTATCAGCATGTCGACCACCAGTCTCACCCATAGGAAGACGCCATTAGATGTTCTGACAATCTTATCCACCAGCTCGGGCATATTCTTCACCATGTCCTTTACCTCTTTCAGGCGATTCTGACAGTCAATTGCAATTGCATCCTTAGTATGGTCGTGAATACTAAGACAGGTTTCAGTCTTGAAGGCCTCTTGAAAGCTGTTTAACTCTCGGCTTGAGACGATCATCTTGACGTTGCTGGCGCTTTTTAATTCATTCACTAGTTTTGCAATATCGGCATGGCCCTTGGTTATCCACTCGGGGATTCCCCAGGCAGCGTCCATTTCGCCATCGTATTCGAGTACCTGATCTTGCTCAGTGTACTCATCTTTGCAATCGAGCATTCGGTACTCATCAAGGCCGTCTATGAGCAAAAGAAGCTTCTGAGACCTCCCTTCACATTCGGTCACGACCTTTTTGAATGTCTCTCGAAGCCTGGTCCAACCGAGCGATGTTAATTGAGAAGAAGATGCTAGCTCTTCTCGGAAAACCCTCCTTAATATCCATCTTTTTCTTGATAGGATTTGATGAAGGAGGCTGCGAAGCATTCCTTCTCCTGTCTTCTGCAGTTCCTCACCTCGTTCGAAGAAGTAGAAGGCTGCTACTAGCAATGGCTTGCCATCTGACAATGACTCGTTGGACTTTAACACTTGATGTAGGTACTTCATGAGTGTTGACTTCCCAGAGCCCGCCTTTCCACCTATCCAGAATAAGGACTCATGTGACTGAAACCATGAAGGGAAGGGAGACCGGTCATCGAAAAAGATCCATGAGCAAGTATCGTCGCCATGGGTCTCAATACTCTCTTCTCGTTCAGTCTTGGTTTTGACACGTAACGTTTTCAGAATTTCTATCATTTGTAAGATTGATGAATTCATAAACCATGTATGGAACAGAGTGTAACGTACCATCTTCACGCTGTCTGTCTGCGCCGAGAGAATCATGTCAGTATAGGTACCATTTCAATGCGCAGATGGGTAGGCAATGAGAAATTGAAGACATATGAATCTGTGGAAGGGCAAGAAAGAAGTCATAATTTAATGAGTTATGCATATATACTCGTGAAGCTCGGTAATGATAAAACGACCTCTTTATAAGCTGTCTCTAAGAGACGGACAGGGAGGCATAACAAGAACGCCCAACGTTGGATCTAAATACCTTGTTCCTGGTGTACCACCTCGATTGAGTTGACAAACTGTTGAATGTATCCGACAATCTTTCCGTATTCAGAATCTCTGCTAGAGAACTTGACCATATCGACGTGATTTGCCCGGATCGAGCCTCTCTGTACCTTGAAACCGTCGTAGGAAGCTGAGGATTCGGGGACAATCTAAACAAGGGGGCAGTTAATTACTAGTATCTTACTACCGTGGAGCAAGATGCGTTCTTGATGCAATACTTACAAGCCCAATAGCAGTACCTAGTTCCTCACGGAGACAGACGACGTCAAGATGCTGCGAGATTGTCGTGAAGTTATCACGCTGATTTTCCAGGATGTGCGAATCAGACTTGAGCGTCCTAAGCAACTCCTTATTTGGACGTCGAAGGGCTAATTTGGCTGCGGAAGCGATCATCTCCCCCCAACCCTCCTTACCGCTACCTCGATGAGGTGTTCCGCAGAAGATGATAGCCTTGGTTTGTGGCCAGATCATGGCCAGGAGCGGGTGCCGCCCGTGGTTCTTGTAAGAATCCGATTTGATCAACGCCTCCTTTACGATTAGGCCACCCAGACTGTGTGCGACAAAGATGATGGGTCGAGTTGACTGCTTCTCCTTTTATGAGAGGTTAGCTAGATAACAACGGTTGGATAATTTCCAAATGGAAAACACAACACTCACATTCATTCTCAGTCGCGAGAGATCAGCCAGCAGGGTTTCAGCATGCCCAAAAACACTCTCGTTGCTAGCAGGCTGCAAGAGATTCGCAATCATGGCGTCGTAGCCCCAGGTAATGATCCTTGCTTTCGGTATGTCTTCCTTGAGTAGATCTCGGGGCCAGCAACAATCGCCACCACTCCAGGTCTCGATTCGATCACCACGCAGACCATGTACGAAAACAATGTCTACCTGGGCGTCCAAATCCCTCTCATCTGATGGAGAGAGGACAAGTGGTCCGACCTCGCCCGGCACAACGATGGCTGTACCTGTGTCATCGACTGGGTTCTTCCGGGATTTCCAGAATGGAAACTTCGAGCTCTTCTTCATCGTGCCACAGTAGATCTAATAAGAAGTTGTTAAAACTATCGACAGCAAGCTTCGGTGGCAGTCTTCAGCACACGCTGGTGAGATGGTAAAAGGATGGGACGAAAAAGTGACGGGACTCAAGTCCAAACGAGAGGAGTGAAGAAGCCGGCTGGCGGTCCAGAGCTACCTCTACCTAGGACTGCTGAAAATCTAGTACCTGTCAAGAAGTTACCTTCGGTTTTGGCTCAACTGGTACGCTCTATAAGAGGGATGAGAGGTCGAGTCTGGCTGCAGAACAACAGCTCTTGCATTTAATATATCTGAGGGTGTGCTTACTACCCAGGTACCTACACAGCCTTCAACTCAGCTGCATTAATACCCGATGTATCAGGAACCAACACGATTCAACAGATATCATTCACTCCTCAAAATGGGACGGGGCCGTGGCGTTCACTAAGCGGGATGAGACCTGCATCGGGCTGCACAACAGCCAAGAAATATAAATTAACCGAGTTTCAATAGATCTAATAGGCCTATATCCTTGCCTATTCTTCAGTTAAGGCACTCACTCTGTGTCACTGTGATGTGTCTGATCTATACAAGGAAAGGTGATACGGCTGGCAACACCCCAGCCCTGTCCCATTTTGAGGAGTTTATACGGTGATATATCATCTTCTATTCCGGAGCCCAATGGCGCCTTAAATGTCATTGGTGGCCTTGATAAGTACAAGTGACTTTAATAGATAATGTTGCATGTCTTGAGCGGCATACAACAGCAGCCGAATCTATTGATTTATTCTCTCATATCTCATGTAGTAAGCAATAAATCCCATGCTGCCAGTCCTCTTGAATGAATGCTCTCGTAAATAACCCCCAACGACGCTGATGTATAACATAAATGCAACCCTTTCAACGCTAAGGCCGTCATGAACCAACCAAATGCCCTTTTCTTTGTCGTCACTCATCCCATCATTCTCATACATGTCATCTCATACACTCCTCAGTGAAGCATCTCTGGCTCTTCGAACCTAGCGCGCCCATAGGTATGCGGATACTGAGGGTTGTTGAACAAATGCCAGCAGTTGGGCGCTTGCAAGATGTATCTGACCACAAGTTAGCATATGAGAACCATTAGTCATAGACTTAAGTACATACCTCGCCATAGCTTCTCGGAATCGGGACTTGTACTCCTTGGGACTCGTAACAGTAGGTCGGTTGCGACCACCACCTGCAAAACCACGGTCCTTGATCCAACTCTCGAGCTTCTTGTCCCACGTGTATGTACGAATGCAGTCAATGATACCAACCACAAGTTCTTTGCGAGCTTCATCAACGGCAATCATGAGTGAATAATCCATCACATTCTGTCTTGCCAAGAACAGTGTGTCGTTCCATACCGAAGCGCGGAGGAGCTTCTTGGAGTGTTCCCTTGCGAAGAGGGGTGACTCATAAATGTACTCAACCATGTTCTCATCAAGAAGGACCTCATTCTGCTCTCCCGTTGATTGGATCTTGCGGTTGCGCATGGAACCCTTGAGATCAAAAATTCGTGTTGCTGACCGATCGTAGAAGAGATTCTCGGTGATTAGAAGATCCAGCTTGATATCAGTTCCTGTGACAGGATTCTTGATGAAAACTTGGAAAAAGCCCAGCATCTTTGCGATGACAGACGGAAGATCGTGAAACAATGCTTCCGCCATGATATTGAAGTATCCAGGTGCGAATCGTAAGAAAGCCGAAGTCTCAATGGGCGACAGAGACTGGATATTTATTAGTTTTCGACCAAAAGTGAGATGTTAGCTAAGACTTACCTTCAAAACGAGCCGGTCATCCAATGTCTTCAAGAAGACAGACTTGGTCTTGCCTCCCTTTGAATCCCACTTCAGGCATCTTGACAGAGACTCGACAATGCGTTCCGCAACACCACACTTTCTCCTCAGCGCATCAAACTGCTCTGCATAGAAGATCTTGCAAGTCATTGTTGCAGTGCCCTCTCGGAACTGGTATTTGAGATGTGTTCCTGTGACGCGAAGAAGACTCTTTTCCATGTCTGTCTCGGATACCATCCAGTCGGTGCCATCCGAAGGAAGAGATTTGGGCTCGACGTCCCCGACGCTTTCGACTTCGCGCTGCATCACCTCTTGTGCTTCTCGACGAATGTTGGCCAGCTTGCCTTTGTAGTCTTCACTGTTGAGAGCAAGCGCAATCACTGAGCTTGGCTCATCCTCACGTACGATGATGTCTGAATCCACAAAGATATGGTCGCTAGGGTTGACAGGGTATTCGAGCTGATGCCAACCGCTTGCACCCCTTTCAGCCCAGAAGTTGGTGAGATACTTCATCAAGCTGGTCTTTTGATGCTTGGGCAACTCCAATGGAATCTCACTTGCGTCCACAGAATCAGCAATTTCTTTGATGTCGTGCAAGTACTCGTCCGGCACCGAGTGCTCGAGGTCAGTTGTTCTTTCTTCGTCATCCGAGAATGTTTGGCTGGTGTTTGCAATGGTGTTGTCGTCGTTCTCCTCCTTTTCATCATTCTCAGCCTTCTCATCCTTTTCTCCATGCTCTGCCCCTTCTTCACGCTCGCAGCGTTGTTCTTCTCCAGGCTGCTGGCTCGGATTCCCGTGCTGGTGTTCCTCTATGCTCGCAGGGGGCTCTGCTGGAATCAGTGGTTCAGAGTGAGTCTCTGACCTTTGATGCGAGCCGGACTTTCGCGAAGTAATGCTGCCGGCCCGTTTGCTGGCTTCACGTTCAGCAACACTCTCCGATGGCGGGCTTGGCTCCTCGAAGGCGTCGTTCACATCGTCATAGACCTCAACAATGGCTTTTGTAGTTGTTCTTGGAAGCATGGCTCGAGGTTGGCGCATGCTCGCAGCACGCTTCTTGCGGTCTCGGATACGCTCCTTCTCGAATTCTCGACTGAGCTGCTCAAAGTGTCTCGCCAGTGTTGAAACCTTGGACTCTCTCTTCTTATGGACAAACCGTGGAATTCCTGAAGTGCTTGCTTTGCCCCTATCTTTCAAGTTTCTCAACCCCAAGCGATCTGAGAGCTTCTTATCCACTCTGATCGACCCTTCGGTTGTTGACTCGGATCCCGTGCTATCAGGAGGATTTGTCTTGGACTCCTTAACTCCGAGACCCTTGCCCCCCGACTGTGTCCTAGATAGCGTACGGACAGGATGGGAAGTTGCTCTCACCATTGGAGGTGAGACGGCCTGTCCGGATTTACGAGAAGGCCCACGTTCGACTGTTGGGGTAGGGATCGAAGATTGGCCTGCTGGACCTGCTTGGTCTCGTCGCATTTGGTCAACCTTTTCTGACAATGATGGTCCGGGTGAAGGGACCGCTTCAAGAGGCGACGGGAGCGGCTCAGCAGGCTCAGTAACGGGTGTATCGAAGGTGGTATTGGATGCTTTTGGTGTTTGCTGAGGATCAGCAATAGGCGTCTCTTGATCATCTGGGATGTCCGGTACCTCATCCTGTTGAGAAAGCTCAGGAGGAGAGTGAGATGGCGTCGTGGGCGTGCAAGCTAGGTCTAGTGGTTCCACCCGCTCAATGACACCTTCTGCGGGGATCTCGACCTTCCCATCCTCGTCAGGAATGTCTCTATCATCGACAAGCTTGGATGAAGTGACACTAGCTTCCATACTGGTGTTGTCGGTGTAATCCGTGGGCTGGGTGCTCTTCCCTTCCTCTTCCGTGAATGTCTGAGATGGCCGCTCCTCACTATCGACAGTTGATGGTGCCCCTTCGTTCGAAGCTAGCGACTCCTTTGATTCGTTGTCTGTGAACATCTTCTTCAGCTGCATGATGGTCAACTGACGCATATCCTTGTCACTCAAGAAATCAGCCTCGAACTTGGCAAATGCTTGGTCCCATTCGCCAGCTTTCTCAAGCATCTCTCGAACAATACTGTTGAAAGGCACCACCTCGTAGTATTTGGAATTGACGTAGATGTCTTGTAGCCTCTTCACAATGATTGGTAAGTCTTCCTTCGCCTTGGCAGTCAAACGATCAACTTCAGATTTGCACAAGTCTGCCTTGTCGGGCAAAACACTGTCAATTCTGATGCACAGTAGCCTCGATCTGACTGAGGTCATGAACTTGGCCCATCTTTCTTCCATTCTGGCAAAGATCTCATTCTTGAGCTTCAGGTCATTGGTCACCTTCCAGGTAATTCTTGCTCGTGGTACGACAATCTCCAACAGATCGATGGGATCCCAATGAATGCGGATCCGTGCGTCTTGAAGGCTGAAATATCGGACGTGATCTCGGTGATGGTCATGGGGACACTCATGCATGCCCTTCATTTTTAATCCGCGTCCCCAGAAGAGGAGCTCCAGATATTTGCCAAATGAGTATTTGAAGGTAGCTTCCGACATAACTCTCTCCTCGGTGTCTTTCTTGCAAATCTTGCAGTAGGTCCACATTGTGATGCAATCCTGGTCAGCCAGAGTAGAAGTGTTGGGCATATTCTCAACAAAAACAGTGATTCGAAACTGGTCATGCACGTAGGTTCTGTGATGTTCTAGCATCCTTCGCTCGCAGCCGTTGGAAGTGCAAACTTCGTTCATGTTGGATGCAAGATCTTCGATGTATTGACCCAATGTGCAATCAGGATCCATGCCAGTGTCGATGTGCTGCTCATCGTAAAAGTTGATGGCCACCAAAGATGGCTCAGTACAAGGAATCTTTGTCTCAGTGCAGACGACGGAATAGAGAACGACAATGTTCTGATGAGAGTATGGGTCGAAAAGATCGAGGTTGCCCTGGATATACGTTTCCCACTGTCGAGTCTGGGTTTGATAATTGTACAAGGCCTTGTCGTACTCGGCATCGTGAACGGCTCGTAGAATTTCCATAATCTGTTGCGGTGCCTTTTGGCCAATTGCTTCGACCATTTCGGGTTTGATAAGTTGGAATTTCGGAGGATCTGCCTTTTCGGGGTCGCCCTTTTCTTCGTAATAATCGTGGTTCCGAAGCCTACGCAGATAAAGCAATCTTCTCTCCTGCTCGCGCGTCTTCATAAGAAGATATGGTTGTGTGAACTTGACATATGGCGAAGCTGATAGAATCTTGGTTTCATACTTGGCCACCATATCACTGTAATAAGTTGGCATAGGAACGTCGTCTGGGACTTGGCTGGTCTCATCCTTAGCAACAGGGTCAGGCTGCTCTTGGTGGGACATCAGGCGTGTACGGTCTTGAGTCATTTGGCCCGGATGGTTCAGGGAGCCTGCATCGTCAGTTTCGGCAATGCTAGAACTGTCCGCAGTGGTTTGAGAAGGCGGTTCGCTTTCGCCTGAAGGGTGATTAAACACGACAGGTGGGCCGTCTCTGGAGTCGACAACACTATTGACGCTCGGAGATCTTATACTTTCACCGGGGAGATGCGTAGAGTTTGTCATAGAGTCTCCACCTTCTGGAAGTTCGATAGACTCATCCCTCAGAAGGCTCGACTCAAGCTTCAGGTTGTACACAACATAAACCATGAACTCCATGATGTGTTTAACCTTTGAGAGCACTGTGCTGTTGGCGCCTCTCAGTGCAATGGTGCAGCCAAGCTCGGGCGTGCAGCCAGACAGGAAGATGTATGACTTTTTGCGACCTGGGTAGTCATTGTTCACAAATGTCCTGACCTCAAAGCTTGAGCACCGCCCAATCTGAACGGGCAAGGCCAGCATGTCGAGAGAGGATATGATGTCTGTTTCAGCACACCGCGCAACTGCCTCAATGACTGTGTGCTTAACATTATAAGCCACTGAAATGTTTGCATCGGAAAGATACTGTAAAGCCACACCAGAAATGCTCTTCTCAGCAAGAAGCACCTGCGGACGAAGGTTCGTGATTCTCTGAACGACAACCCGCAAGAATTCTTTTTCTTGCTCGATGACAGGTTGCAAGCTCATAAAATGCTGTTGATGCCGCTGATACTCAATGGGAAATGTGACGAGCATTACTCGTGGATTGGCAATCCTGCGTGGCATGCTTTTTAATGCCAGGTTCTTGGTGAACACCACACCCGAGATGTAGGATGTATCACCGGGCTTGCCTCCTGGGATTCTCTTTAACTTGACATAGTGTCGGATATCCATATCTTCTCCCTTTCCAACATCCGGATCCACATCGTCTGTTGCTCGCAATAGAATAGGAACCAGGGCCCTTTGCCATGCTGGCGGATTGGAAATGTCTGCATCAACGAGAAGCTGGTGAAGTAGTTTGTCAACGTGCCTCAGACTAGATGAATTTAGCTCGACTTTGGGCGCTTTGGTGTGCTGCAAAGAATCGCTTCTAGTAATTTGGTTCGCACTTTGATGAGGCGTGTCCAATGAGAAGAGCATTTCCGAAGACTGTGAAGGACCTTTGTATACGGCGGACTTTGGACGCGGAGATGGCAAGTGATGCACACTCCCACTGACATTGCTAGTGTTCCGTCGTCTTGGTGGCCGACGATAACCGCCGAGACTGCCAGGCAGCTCGTCCAGTCCACCTCTGCTGACAAAGCTCATGCCACTGATGCTCTTTTCGCCTGCCCTATGGCGATGCTTCCTATTAGCATTCACGTATGGTACAAGCTCAGACTTGTCATCACCCAGACTCCCTGGTTGCAAGTCGCCTGTCATTGTCGCAAACAGACTCATCTGTTCATCTTCGCTTGATTCATCAGACATGTAGTCCGCCAGCTCCGGGTCAATGATGTTATCGTCGTGAAAGGCAGGGAACTTTGGCTTCTTGGTACTCTCATCGTCAATGCCACGCCGAAAAGGTGCCCTCTCTTCGGGTGCAGGCTTGAAACGGTTCAGAAAGCCGCTATGCTTGGAGTGATGTCTTTTATGGCCCGCAGAAGAATGTGGTCTCGCACTTAACGATCTGAGTGACCGCGAAGAGCCAGGCCTACTCAGCTGTGGCGCATCGATCTCCAGAATGGCGGCAGTTCGAGATTCCCCGAGACGGCGAGTTGCAGGTATGGCCATCATTGGTGTCGTCACAGGTCTGGACACAGGCCTGGAGTCTTCAGATCCTTCAGAGGCAACCCCTGATTCATTATCTCTTGGTTTAGATTGGCTCGCGTTGCTAGAAGCTTTCGCATGATTTGCACCGAAGAATCTTGGCATAAACGATTGCTCGTCTTCAGAGTCATCTGAGCCGCTCCCATCGAAACGTCTGGTGATGACTTCGAGACATCGTTTGCAAACGCGCAAGGAGCCTTGTACACCGAACTTCTCTCCCGATATCACGGTGGTACACTTTGAATCAAAGATGCATCCGCAGGTTCGACAGTGGTGCTTTCTTCTGAATGCGCTGAATGGTGTCTGGCAGAGGAAACACTCTTTGACAGTATCATCTTTCATCCAGAATTCCTTACTCAAAACCTGCTTTCGCATCCGAGTGAGCTGTGCATTCACTTGCTCGGAGGCTTCCTCACTGCTCGTAACAGTACCGGGAATTCTGAAATCGCCTGAAGCCATCATTTGTGGTTTTGGATTATTAGAGAAGGAATCGTGGCAAACAGAATCATGAGCAGATGTGCTGACGTGGCTAGGCTCTGCGGTTCCTCTGTCCAATGAGGAATCTCTTGAGTTTAGGCCACCAGGAGATCTTGACCTGCTAATCCGGTCGATGACGGCAGGCTTTCTTCTTACGCTGTCGGGTGACAGTAAAGATGAGGTGATGGAAGGGCTGCGAATACTTCGGGTCTGCAATGAGGGTATGCGATGGTGTGTACTTCTGGGACTCGTCGGACTATTGAGACTTTCCTCAATACTTGATGTGTCTTCGCGTTTAGACCTAGGGGGAAGTTTCCCATCCACATCATAGGGACTGGCCGACGATTCAGTTGCCGATAAATGGGCTTGCAAATCAGCCCTACTACTGATACTCTTTCGGTTTGACCCGACCCCAGTACTATCCTCAGTGCGAAGGGCAGTATGACTAGGATCTCTGTGCACCGTGACAGGAGCAATCGTAGGGTCAGCGGCAATGGAACTGGGGGCCTTTTTGGATAAACTCTGACGGTTTGTCGGGTTGGACTTTTGATTAGACATGAGACTGATACTAGACGGCTTGGAGGACTGAGCTTGCGGGCGAGGTTCGATGGTGCCGCCGCCGCCGCTTAGGGTTGCCGAGGCTCCATCAGTCTGAATAACTTGGGATGAGGAAGTGGACAAGGAGGCGGCTGTGTCGACCCGACTAAGCGAGCCGATGGAAGCTTTCGAGCCATGATTCGCAGCGATCGAGGTTCTCTTTGAAGATGGTTCTGATTTCTCTCCGGGGGTTTGTTCCTGGGGTGATTTTGATGAGCCTCCACCACCAACGGCTTCCTTCAAACGACTATAGAGACCACTCAGGCCTTGTTGAACCAAGTCACCCGCTATTCCTTTATTTTCCGAGGGCGGTGCAGCTATTGGGGGCGGTGCAAAATCGTTAAAGGTGGTTAAAGAGTCACACTGACTTGCGGATGTGTGTATTCTGTCGAGTGTGTGGGCAAGTTGCCCCGTAGAAATCGAGTTGATAGAATCGCGGCGGGTTCGGACGGGGGAGCTCGATGAGGCTACGGACCCAGACATGTTGAAGATGTTGTTACTTGGAGGTCTGTTGGCGAATCCGGTATATATAAGCTCGACAGTGACTGGGAGAATAAAGTTGGGAGTCGGTATGCGGAAGCCGTCGATCGTCACAGAAAGGCCTTAGACTTGACGCATGTGACGTTTGTCGGCTTCGAGTCTCAAGCAAACGCAGCAGCGACAGATCGAGTGTGAAATATCAACAGCATGGTGGTCTGGCGAACTTATAAGAGTAGATAAGCAGGTCGTCGATGGATGGTGAAGCGGGGGGCAGAGAAGTCGATCTCCAGGGTTCGCTGATCGGTGAAGCTGTTGTGGTTGTGGATAGACAGACAAGACGGCAAAAGAGGTAAAACAGACGGGATGGCGCGGACCAACGTTAGTTCAGAAACGTTTAGGAGGCGGATGCAGAGGGTAAAGAAGAGCAAGTTAAATGACGACAAGGCATCAGCTGGTTCTTGCGGCACAGAAGTTGCTGTCCCGCACAGCTAATCACGGCTGTGCGTGTTGAAGATCCAAGGTCGAGAGCGAAGGAACTTTAGGCAACTGAGATGGATGTTGAATGCGTGATGGCGTCAGACCCTTGCAAAGGCAGGGGACGACTGCTGAAGGAAATGCTAACGATGGGCGGAGTGGAGGGCATGGGGGTCACCGGCCGGTGAGGTACGTACTACATAGATGTCTGAGGACGATACTTTTCGCCGCCCGTTGTGGAACATTCCGAAGGGTAACATATGCCGTGATGACCAATTCAACACAAGACCTCACACTAAATCACTCAAGATAAAATTCGCTTAATATATCCTATACTATCTATCGCCTTCATGCCGATCTAGCAAATGCAGTGTCGGTGAGGCTGCACCAAGTCCTACTGCCCTATCATCTACTATCTCTTCATGCACTGGCACCTCAGACTCGAAAATCTCAAGTACCGATCACTTGGCGCTAATCGAGCACGAGCCACCCTTACAGACTGCCCCGCGGCAGCTTCAGCACGGCGGGCCCAAAATTACCCGTCGCGTCAAGTCGCGCTCGATTTAATTCGCTGCAACCTTCACGAAATTATCGGGTTCGATATTCCGGGCATACATATTTCAATCATGCTCTGCAAAAACTCATTCCTACTCTCATCATAGGTACTCTACCTTTCATCGACGTACACACCTTGACCACCTCGAAAGCCGATACCCAATTCTCTATCCCGCCGATCCCTTCGCCCCGTTGCACAAAGTCGACATCGAGAACTACCCGCAGCTCATGTAACACACATACATCGTGACGGGCCTTGGGCAGTCTTTCGAGCCACAATGTCTCCTATTTCATCATCCCCTGAGCGGGATATCACAGATCTATTCAACCGACATCGTATCATCAATATCCCTTCGGATCAGAAAGAGCTTTTGGAAAACCCAGATGCCTGGGCAGTCGAGCTAAAGAATACACCTCAACATCTGTCGCATATCCCAGGCCACGTCCTGGAAACGGTCAAAGCAACATATATTGCCCACAAAGACATCATTCAGGAGCGTACACCAATCTCGAAAAAACGTAGTGGTAGCCTAGTGACATCGGAGAGGAGCAAGCGCATGCGCAATGGCAACCCGAGCTCCTCTAGACCCCCAGGACCTCAACAATCATCTCCTGAACGACCAGTTTCCTGGAGCCCATCTCCGGACCGCAATCAAGCCAAAGATACCGAGGGCATGGCGGCAGCTATCGGCCAGAATACCCAATCATCCATCGTCCACGAGACTCCCAAGATAAACTTCCCAGCAGTCGAGGACCTACCTTCGTCCGCGGAGACAGAAGATGACCTGGAAACGAGGATTCCAGATGCCCAGCCGCATTTCAATAACTCAATTAATCGAACAGCAGTCCGGCCCAACCCGATAGTACCCTCTCCACTATCCAGCAATAGCAAGACTACAGCTACACCCTCATGTGCCCAGCCGATCAATACTACCCAAGCAGTTATCCCGAATACTGTTGTTTCAAACACAGAAAATCGTCGTCGACTCAAATTCAAACCCATCCCTATGGACGACGTGGGAATGAAGAGGAAGAAAAGTCATCATGAAAAAGAACGTCTTCCACCTACCATAATGCCGCCAGTGATTGATAACTCGATACCGACGTCGTCCGATTCTTTTATCCCTTACACAGGCAATGTGCCTACGACTCAGGATTCTATTCGAGAGTCTATCGAAGACAACGAAGAAGACGAGACCGTCGAGGAAGTTGTACCGTCGACCAATCTCCAAGGATCAACTGTGGAGCGTCCTAGCCAACCGGAAACCCAGGTTAAGCTTGAACACGTCGAGCCGAGTAGAAAAACTACAAATAACGAATGTGAGCCTACGCAACGACCTACCACACCCTCACACATGGGTCCATCAGAAACGAGTACATCAGCAAATTCTCGCAAGCGTCTAAGCAACCAGATGGCGGCTAAAAAGTCGCTTCCACCACCACGCATAGCGCCAGGGGCTCCTATCAAGCCATACGATGCTTTCGTGGAACAATATCCAGAGTACGCAAATGACGACTGCGGCCGGAAATTACCAGGCACCAAGTTGAATTTTATCACGGCATGTGTATATCTCAACTACCTACGTCCAAGACGTATGCTTCGAGACTGCCTCTATGACGATTTTATTCGGGCTTTCCCATGCTATTATCGGGAGTATGTGGATCGTGCCGGCATGTCTGCCATGGTTGCAATTGACTGGTTCAACAAGCAAAAGGATCTCCCAGTCTATGATAAATATCTGGTGAATAGGGGCAATCTTAGCCATATTCTCAGGTCATACCCTGAGGAATTTACCCAGGCGAACGAAATGATTTACAAAAGGGCAGAGGGAGATGTGCTCAGCATCTACACTAGTTCAGAAGACGAAGGAGACTTTGAGGAGGGCAATGGTCCTTCAGGCTCAGTCTCGAGACCATCGCATCAGAGACGGGGCGCCAAGTCACCACAACCAGTTGAAACGATTGAGAGCGATATGGAAATCGACCTCCCCGAGATGCCACCTGCGCCACCTTCAACTTCCAGCAGACGAAGGTCATCAATGGTCTCGGCAAATGACTTGGAAGTAACGTCGAAGCCTGTACCACCACCAAAGCCGACCAAACCAACACCGTCTGCTCTCAAGCCTAAGAGCATGCCATTCCAATCCTCGCGGCCCCGTGAGATCTTGACCCAGCCTCCGCCGCCGCCTTCGCCTAAAATTACACAAGCAACAATGCCACCACCATCTACCCCTCGAACATCAGCAATCAAGTCGAAGGCTCCTCGACCATCACAGTACTTCAGCAAAATCTCGGCAAACAACCTGCTCAAATCAACACCACAAAGGCGCTCAAAGAAGGATCTCGCAAAACTCCGAGAACATTTCAGAAAGTCGAGGGGGACGGCATCGCAAGGCGGCCGTAGCAGCAGTAGTCGATTAGAGTGAGAGTTCGGAAAGATGCTGTATTGGAGTACTAAAAGTATTATAAATAATGAAGTCATGGGGTTAGGCGTATATAGTTATTGAACTGAAAGATGCTTATTAATTGAATATCTATCTAGCCTCATGCAGGATTTATAGAAATAAACTAAACATTATTAACTTTACTTATGATACTTGAATAAAAGATAGGTAATTTATATATAAAAAAGCAATATTGGCATCTAGCTATAGTAAAGTAGGTTAATCCGCAATTTATATACTCATTAAGCTATGATATATGCTCTATAGTCAAGCTTAAAATCTATCATGTTTCAGATTAAACAATCCATATCGTGGTAAAACTTAAAGTGTCTAGCCATAATGATCCTTTTTATCTCATCTCATCTGTATCAGCCACCCAGGGTATGATACGGGGTTCGCGACAAGCCCGATTAGCGCACCCTTCAGTGGACGGTCGCCTAGAGGACAGTCCCATCCTCTCCAGGCATCAGAATACAAGAACCAACCGCCATCAACATAACACGCAACCTCCACGAAGCATCGCGTAATTCTCTACAGCGTAGCACTTGATGCCAGCAACAATGCGGTACCAGTATCGCCTGGCCTTGGACCCCACGACTTGACGATCCTCTGCAGTGGAGGCTATACATCTTATCTACCTTACCTACCAACTACCTCAAGCCACTCCGCCTCGCTGCCGCAATGAACACCTCTGAAAAGCGCCGTCCAGGGCCCGGCAACTCTCCTGCCCATACCTTGCGCACCGGCGCTTCGAATAACAATCGCAACAGCATGCCTGCTGTGCCTCCCCGAGCTGCCATGCCTTCCAATGCCAACGCGAGCCCTGAAGAGACCCATGACACCACCGGCGGTGCCCCGCTCAAAGAGAAGGAGAGCACAGCGACAGGGACCGGCAGTATCAAGGAGAAGGACCGTGATAAGGAGCGCAAAGAACGGAGGGAGAAGAGAGAGAAGAGAGATAGGGAACGAGAGCTTGAGGCTGCACTGAAAGAGAAGGATGACAAGATTGCGTACCTGGAAAAAGAGATGGGCATCATGGAGCGCGAGTTCCACCGCGAATTGGATAAGCTGAGCCAGAACGAAAGCGAGACTGCGACATTCTGGCAAGCGAAGCATAGCGCCCTGAACCAGCAATATCTACGGACAGACACCGAGCTACGGCTTTTACGCGCCGAGGTTGAAGTGAGGGAGGGCGAGCGCGAAGAGCTTCGAGAAGGCTGGGAGGTTCTGCGACGGGAGCTCAAGGAGCGAGACGATGAGATTAGAGGGCTGAGAGGACAAGTGCGTGGTCTGAAAGAGTGGGTGAGTAATAGCACACGAACAGATGGGCAAGAATGCGATGAGGTGTTTGGTGATGGAATGGCTCGGTTGGGCAATGGCCTCCAGAACTGGGTCATTGTGAACTTTCGCAAGGCCAAGATAAGTAAGAATGTCGTTTTCAATAACAAGATTGAAAATACTAATATTGGACAGATCTGGAAAATCTGGACGAGGCGACGTTGGCTGAAGTCAACGAGCTTGTGCCCATGTATGAAGAGCTTGCATCGACACATAAAGTTTACCTCTTGCAATCTATCGTGTCCAAGATATTAGTCGACATGGTGTTTGAAGCCTACTTTGTTGGTCTGTCAGAAGAACAGACACAAAAGTTTCGACAACTGGAAAACCTCATCTCTTCATATGGTATGTAGTTCCGTGTCATCCATTGCCAATTGCTAACTTTTACAGCCGACTCTGAAGAAGCCATCAACCACTGGCGCTCATCTACTCTTTCTCTCCTCCGTCGCGATGCTTCATCCCTTCAAGAGTCAACATCATCCGTCACAGAAGCCATCCTAACCCGTATAACCCGACTTCTCGACGCTCTATGCGGTACATCACCCTCCGACGCACGAGATAGCGGGCTTCGCGTTCTCGTCAACAACTCAATTGAGCTCGCGCGTCTCGTGGCCGTTCAAAAGGCCGTGCTTCGTGTCAACATGCCCATGGTGTTGCCGCACCAGCAAGTCATGTTTGAGTCAGAGACAATGGAAGACTTGGGTGGTGAGGATGAGGAGTCTTTGACTGGTAGGGAGATTTGCTGTGTTGCTTTTCCGGGCGTGATAAAGCATGGTGATGAACATGGTGGACATTTGCAATATCGCAATGTTATTCTTAAGGCAAGGGTGCTTTGCAGCCCTGAGTAAGTTGGCACCGCACATGGCACAGCGGAATGTTTGGTCTAGAGATACGGGATATATACTACAGGATCCTTTGATGGCATCTATAGCAGATGACTTACAGGACTCGGTTTACTCGAGGTTAGAATACTGCATATAATGAATTATGAATACTTGTATTATTTATGAGATTTACTGAAAGTTTGTAAATATTGTCGGGCATGAGTCTCGTGGTGTGTTGAAAGTATATGCTCACCAGATTGTTTTGGGTTACACAATGATTCCAGGCCGTTATCAGCAAAGACTGAACATACAGCTATGGTTGAAGATGGAGACATTGCAATAGAAAATACCCCCCAGACTCCAATAATGGTCTCGGCTACTTCACTGTTGAGGGTCTGGTTAAATTAACTCGTGAGTCAGGATCGTACCCGCATTCCCCAATACCCTGCCTGAGTCTTGTTCAAACTCTGTATTGCTTCACCATCGCAGTGCATTCCTCGTCTGGCAAACCGTAAACCCTGAGGACCTCCACTACCCACATAGGGCTGAATATCCCGCTTCGGCAATGCATGCCAACTCATGCGTTCATATTACCTGCATTCAATCTACGGGTATCAAGGTTCGTGATGGAACAAGCTATTCGTATGGAAGCCTGCTTGGCGTCTAAAATGTCTCAGAGCGGGATGCGAGATGTATCAGGCGTTGGTGGGGTTATGGTGCAGGTCGATTGAGTCATGTTGGTTGTCGAGATGGTTATAACGTGGGTATAGTGCTGTGGATATATGGGATGCACTTTGGTAAGTTGTGGGAATAGAAGTGGTGAGATGTCTTCGGATATTCCTGTTCTTGGCAGATATATGATCTGGTCTTTGACTTGGGTTGAGTTATGAATTCTGTCTGTAGTTAGTAAAAGGTGATTCTGAAGTTGACTGAAATGCACAGATAGTGGTATTTCCGCGCCATGGGTGAGACTGTCAGACGAACGGCTATCTTGACGGACCAGGGTTTCCGCCTAGAGAGAGCTCAAGAGTCACCTCGACACCATCTGAGTTACCTTGTCTTGAGCCTCAATTTTGGGGGACTCAGTGGTTCCCCGCGCTCCGGTTCCCTTTAGTAACAGAACAGAGAAGTTGATTCCATCTTCCCTCACCCCCTATCACTATTCCACCTCTTTTCTCAGACTGTTAAGCATTGATATATCGAGTGATAACTCAAAGCCTTGACTATGCCCACTTCCGATCCGTGAATTGGTGTCACTCTCAACCCACGCAGTACACCCCATACATACAAGGTGTCTTGACCACGTCGTTTCCAACCAAGACACCTTAAACATGCCCCAATTGGTCACCCCCGGTTCAATTGCGCCGACCATCTTCGGGTTCGTCCGAGCCAAGCACAACTACCAGGGTTCAAGTGACGATTGTTCGTCGATGGGACATGGTTCTGATGCACGCACTGAAGCCCTGCAGCTCTGCACTGCATTCCCCGTGATTTTGGTGTGCTGTCGTTCATGGCGCTGGTCATGATGGTTTGAGCTGATGACGAATGGGAGGCTTCGTTGCTTCGTGGGTGGTTCAGATGAAGTTGTCGAGAAAGACGGGCCGCTCCATCGAGGGAGGGTGTTGGTGGTGCTGACGCTTGAACTTGTCGTGGTTAGTATGAGAATAAGAAGCTTAACTTTCCCATCTCTTAGGTCTCTGTCTTCCGTCTCTTCTCTGTTCATCTCAGCCTTGAAATATACAAGAACCATACTGCATCTCTCCCCCCAGGTTCTTTTGTCCCAATTGTTGTTCTCAGTTGTCGATAAGTCACTGCCCACGTTAGCACTCTTCCTGAACACCATTGGACATCGTGTCTCTCATCCACAACTCCCACACAATACCCCAAGAATCAACTCACACTCTTCGTCCTTGATCCTTTTCTCATCTCCAGGTCAAGATGAACGACCTTGTCAACGAGATACATGGCTTCATAAGCCAACACAACGCCAGGAGAGGACAGCAATTCACACCAGATACCCCTCCCACCATGTACCCAACTTATTACGCCCCAAGCTTGATGTTCTCCGAGAGAAGCAACACTGGTCCTCCCACTCAAAGCATCAACATGTCAACCGCCAGCAGCTCAACACATATGTCTTCATGCTTTGACAGACCAACTCCCCGATCCTCATCCATGTACACAGAACACTCCACTCCTATGTCACAACCTCAACCTCAACCACAGCCATACGTAGCACCCTCACCCCTTGTATGCGAGTTCCTAGGCTTTGGAGGATGCGAAGAGATGTTCGATCATAGAGACGAAGCTCAATGGATCACACATATCGCAAAGAACCACTTATACGACATGTTCCCTGCGACGTGTATCTGTTGGTTTTGTGATCGTCAATTCGCTGCATCATCTCATAGCCAAGCCGATACCGAGGCCTGCTATAGAAAGAGAATGCATCATATCGCAAAGCATTTCCACGATGGTGTCTCGGGAAGTTATATGCGTCCAGATTTCTTCCTCCTCGACCACTTATACAAGTATGGGTTGATCGACGAGGCCATGTACCGCAGGGCACAAGAATATCATGAAGCCCCTCAGATTCAGCTCCCGAATCTTCATCCTGCTGGTTGGAGGCCTGCGTATCAGGATCCGAACCTAGTTTCGGTGGAAACCAGCCGGTCACGGCATGGAAGGTCGTCAACTCGGAACCGTGCGGCACGGGAATACTATCCCTGAGAAGCAAGTACGTCGCTTGACAGGCTTCTCTCAGCTTATTCCTGTTGCTCCGGGTGACAAGATGATCATTGCAGACTTCTGCTATCAAACATCTCATGTATTTGCATCAAAGCCATGACAAACCATCACAGCAGACCAGAATGTGGAGTTGATCATGCGGCTATCGTTTGTTTCATGTTCTCTCATTTATTGACATCGCATTGGAGGACAAGGTCGAGGGCTATGTATCATCTGGCTCGAGTCAACTGGAGATATTAGCATCTTGAAACAGATACGCAGTGGGAGAAATTTGGGGGATATGAGTAGTGTTATTAGGCACTTGCAAATAGCAAGTGTTCTGATCTTTGTGAGAGTCGAGTCTTGCATTTCGTTGAAGAGACTGCGTTGACAGAATGATTCACTGTTGCGGGCGATAGGCAGATATTTAAACCCTACTCCCAAAAATAAATGAAATATCATAAAAATAGTGAAAAGGGGGCGACTGAACTAGGCAGTGACGATGCGTGAATCATTGTGGCAATGCTTTTTCGCTGTCGTGATTGGGCTGAGGTAGTCATCAATGTATGAACTCATATAGAGAAGGATTCATACCTAAACCTGGCCATTTCTTGTAAAATACCATAAATCAATAGAAAGCTTAGAATTGTTATGATAAAATTATGGTAGATGCTTCTTCAAATATCTGTGGTTGTGTTATCTTTCAACGGGGTAGGGTCATGTTCTTTCACGGCTTATACTGCTGCCCGAGCATAGCCTCACAACCCAACAGAAAACCTGATCTCGTATTTGAGTACCAAGTGCGATTATTCTTGGCATTTATCTGAGACCTTCTTGAAAAGTACATAGGTGTTCTTTGTCCAAGGTAACAGATACTGGGATGCGTTTCTGGAGGCGAGCTGCTATGCAGATCAAATTCCGATCATGCTGTGATAGAAACTTGCTGAAAGCCGAACTGGAGTTTTTAAAGAGATCGTCTGCTCGGTTTGCTATCATGTTTTCCCGCTCCCATTCAGGACCTGGTTGAACAATTATGCCTGAACTCGTATCGTTGACTTACATGTTCGTATTCAAGCTGATCGTGGATGAAGTCCTGATCACATATGAAGAGCGCATATAAATACGAGGCAGATCATCCGCAGTCCGTCTGATAAAAGATTTGGTACAAAGAAAAACTATTTCTGTCTTCTTTTGTAGGAAAAAAAAAAATGAATAGAAGGAAAAAAAGATAAATCGACAACGGCAGGGTTCGAACCTACGCGGCCGAAGCCATTAGATTTCTGAAATTGTAATTCAAGTCTAACTCCATAACCACTCGGACACGTTGTCTGTTGATTGTGAATACGAAAATTGCTTAACTCCTTTATAAAGTATGCCACATCTTAGCTTTAAAATTGTTCCACACCAGGCAACGACATCCTTGATCAGGCACTGATCCGACTCGCATGTATTAATCTTGACCTTGTTTCCATGTCAACATTTATGTAAAAATATGACGAAGTATAAACTAAGGGTATAAGTTGCTCTATTCTCATTATAAAATAATCCAAAAAACGCAATCATCCCTGCGGCCCATACTTGCCCATCAAGCGCAACCTCTTTTTATGTGCTGGTCCAAACAATGGCCGATGTCTAACCGGACTCCTCTTTATCTCTCTTCGAGGCTGATGCCCCAGGAGTGACATGTCAACCTTTGTATATCTAACATCATATTTAATCCACCGCTCAAGGCCGGGTATATGAATCCCCAAGGTCGGCAATGCAAGTAGTGTCAGGGTTTTGGTAATATGCTGCGAGTATGGGTCCATCTCTCGCTTGACACCATAGATTGCTGGAAGTGAATAGCGGATCTTGCCCGGCGCATAGTGCTTGAGTAGCTTCTCCAGCGAAGCCCTTCGCTTCGGAGGCAGTGCGTCGCGAAATGCTTTGGCGTGCTCTGCACGATAAGGTTGGATCAGCCACATGGGCCATTTATTGCGCCCAATGCGTACCCAGAAACGACCATCAAACGTCTTGCATCTCATAAAACCTAAATGAGCAAGCGGAGGAGTGGCGCCGGGTCTGTCTCCATCGGGATATTTAGGAGATGGTGGTTGATATTCCAGAGGCAGATCCAGCTGCACACTAGGCAGAGGTTGGTTTGATGTGTAAGGTGCTCGAGAGAGACGCCATTTGATAGATTTCCCCTTGACGATTGGGTCAAAGTACACGCCTGCGGTGGTGAATGCTTTGGGTGGTGCGTTGACCTGGGGAGCCATGCCGGGAACGAGATTCTTGACAACCTTTTCAAGGGTCGGAAGAGGTGGTAGGTGGTATTCAGGAGTGACGAAATCGATCAATTTGCGGACTGCGATGTTCATGATGATCTTTCGATGTTCCTTGCGGAACTCGTTATCGGGGTGCAATGAACGCCTCTTGCGTCGCCTGTTGAGCTGACGATGCGTCGGAAACTGGATTGTCAACGTTCCGGCATTAGGATCAAAATATTTGATGACGGCCTCTCGAATAAGATAGCGGCTTGCTTCTGCCTCTTCGAGCTCAGTTCTCTGTTTGCATCGTTTGGCAAGAGACAGAATGGAGGGCTTTTGCAAGGCTTTCGGCAATTCATGATTTCTTACTAAGTATCTAATAGCATTTCGTGTCGTCAATGTCGGGTCTTTGTTGGTTGCATCTTCTACCCATGGGACGTTGTTGGCCTCGCAGGTAGCAATAAGTCTATCCTTATCGAACTCCAGAAGAGGACGATATATCATGACGCCGCCATCTTCAACTTCCAAAGGCTTGAGATAGGGACTGTTGGGATGTCTGTGGATTTGTTGCGATCCTGGGTACGAATCCACCAGGTACTTGGGAAAATCGACCACTGGACTAGATGGGTTGAGAGCAGACTCGACTTGAAATTTGCGCCTTAGAAGTCTCATCTCGCGCCGAGCTGGTCGAAAGCTGAGTGCTGGATTTGGATGTAGTTGATCGTCAAGAAGGCCACTCTTGTAAACGCCGTGCATATCGTAGCATTCGGGTATCGAATTGGCCTCCCTTATTCCCTGCAGACCTCGGTATCCATGGCCACCAAGCAAGCGCATAAGTACCGTCTCGTATTGATCATCTCGATGGTGCGCAAAGAAGAGTCTATCACAAACATTATTGCCGCAGTAACGGCCGAGTGCACGGTATCGATAGGTTCGAGCGAGGCCCTCGACGTTGGGTAGTTGACGAGGATCGAGGCCCTGGCGTCTTTCGTCCCTCCAAGCGAGAGGATAAACACTAGCTCTGATGTCAAGCTTGCACAACTCTTCAACCACTTTGGACGCTTCCTGGTCACTTCCATCGCGTAGTTGATGGTCGACCACGACAGCTAGGATGCCATGGGTCGGGTTATCGCCAATTTTCATATCGCGATATGTGCGAACGAGCCTGGACATGAGCCATGCGAGAGCCATTGAGTCGACACCTCCGCTGATAGCCAGCACTGGAGTAGAGCCAATAAGTAAGGAATAGGTAAGAAGCATTTTGATGATATATATACCTACCTAGACGTTGCGGCCTTGCAAAGTGGGCGGTTGGGAACCGCGGACGACACACGGCGTCGACGGCATCTTTGAACTCGGCGATAGAAATTGGCCGAGGGGCATTATGAAAGACGCGGGCTGCCGTAGTCATTCCATTATCTTTCCGGCTTGAGCCTGGAGCGCAATTGGCGGGACAGGGAAGAAGCTGAAGTTGAAGAAGGTGAAGCGAAAAAAAGATGATGGAGGTTTAATTCAAGCTTGAGTGGGTCTGAATGTTTAGATACCGGCCGAGCTGGTGGGGCCGGCAACGGAATGTCACGACTACAGATACGGACCTAGATGCATAGCACCTCTAGGCAAGTATGTAAATTATTAGTACTGGATGAGTGTTGAGGATTATTGTTATTATAAAGAAACCATTATTTCAAGCTGTAGTCCAATGCTTGAAACATTGGAAGCATAACTCTGGACAGTTTCAAGTTGACAATAACTGGGTAAAGTGTCTCGCTAAGAAACAACGTGAACCAATCTAGATGCAGTGATCGTCCATCATCACAAGCTTCTAGAAACGGTATTGTCCAGTCTGTACAACGGTCAACTAGTGTAATCCCAGCCACGGCCAAAGATAGAAACAAAACATGGTACAAGAATTAAACTTCTGATAGGTACAGTACGGAGTAAACAATCATCATCGTCATTAGTGCATCTTCAACTCCTCAGTACAGGCCTCCGATATCGTGGACTACATACGTGTGTGTTCGTGTACTACTCCATCAACAACCCCTGTCACCGTCTCAAGTGATTCGCCTCCGAGGCATAAAAGCGCGCCCCAGCAAAAGTCGAGCAGAAACAGCCTTACCAGTTGTAGTGGGTGGGAGTGAGTGAGTGGATATTGAGTAATTAACTAGGCAAATCGAAATGCATGTTTTGGATCATGGCCCATTCTCTAGAGTCTCTGGTCTTTGTTGTCCTCGTGCCACCATCACCACCCATCCATCCATCTATCCCATCCTTGTACCGCACGCACTGCACTGTACATACACCTGCATTCACACTACAGTAGCTACTCTCTTGTCTCTCGCCCTGTCTCCTCTTGTCTCGCGTCGTCTTGTTTATTTTATTGTTGTTTCTCAACTTTATTAACAACTCTATCTTCGTCTCTGTCTCTGTCTCTGTCCTCGATCGCGTAACACTCACCCTTCTCGGCCGAACCGTCTTGTCGCTCCGCAACAAACCAAAACATCCCACCCCATGTGATTTTCCATCTTTCATCATCCATTACCAGCCTCGTCGCTAGCACTTCATCTGCCTTCGCTCCGCCACCGCCGCATTCTTGAGCCTCATCACCCCTGCCTGCTCCTGAGCGGCAGTTGATTATTACCATCGCCATCATTGATATCGAAAAAGCCCTCATGGTATCCACGCTGGAGCCTCCAACCTCATCCTCCGTCTCCCGCCGCGGCCCCGCGTCCGTCGCCTCTCGTCATTCTCAATCACACTCGCGGTCGAAGCGCTATAATCGATCTCATAGCGGCGGTAGCATCTCACACGCTCTTCAGAATGACTTTCCCGTCTTTAGCACCGGCGATGTCGAGATCATAGTCCGCGCGCGCGATATGCACCCCGATGCTGCTCCCGTGCAGAACAGATATCTTCTTCATCGGCATACTCTCACGCGCTCGAGCGGCTTCTTTGAAGCTAGTACGTCGGATCAGTGGTCTCGCGCTCGTGCACTACCCGCAGGCAATGAGTTGTCCCGCATCGGCGAGGACGGAGACCCGGACTCCGTCAGTGCAAGCGAAGTTAGTTCAGTGTCGCAAAGAGGAAGCAGCCATCCACCCAGAAAGAGATGGCGATACGAGCTGGACCCGGGATCCGGACCCAACGATATTCCAATGCTGGTTCAACGGGACGAATCGTCGCAAGATACTACACAATCCTTGTTCGGCCCTGCATCAGCTCCATCGACCATCCATTCAAGAGACTCGCGCTCTTCTCAGAGCCGCTCCAGGCATTCGAATTCGCGGTCCTTCTCCAATTCGTCGGCCTCAAGTGGTTTCTTCCGCTCTGTCGCCAACCTGAGTCTCTCGTCCAACCACCCACCTCCAGCTCCCGAGCTGTCGCAAGCTGACGAGGATCTTTTGCGCGACTACGACAACCTCTTTCGCATCTTTTACAATTACCCGCCTAACCTCGATGGTGTCAACGTCGCAGATGCCTATGTCCAATGCAAGAGCCTCCTCAATCTCGCGGACCAATATGACGCCCTTGCTGTGGTGGGACCTCGAGTTGATCACCACATGCTGCAGTTCCAGTCACGACTCTGGAAGCAAATCGCCAAATACCCAATCTCATATCTGCGTCTCGGGTACCTAGCTCGCAGCAGGGTGATATTTCAGGAAGCCCTGGTTCACGTCGTTGGGCAGTGGCCGGTCGGTGAGCGCAGCCTGCGTGCAGCCCTGCCCGATATTGTCCTGGATATTATCGAGGACAAGGTAGACGAACTGGAAGATACAGTAGGCCGCATCGAGGGACGTCTGTACCGCCTTGGGCTCACCAACAGCCGTGGTGAACGTGTCGGCCCAAGCAACAACTACCTAGACTGGCTGTCCGTAAGCCTCTTCCGCCAATGGCTGGCCGACAACACCTCTCCGCAGCCGCCTCCAGATCAGCGACGCAGGACCACCTCTCGCGACGGCGGCCGCAGCGTCGCCGCCTTACCCCCCGCCGCCCCGCCATTGCATTCTGTCGGTCGTGCATATCGCCAGCTCGGCTCGAATAATCCTGCATCTTTTCTCGGCCACGATGACTGCAAGCGCTTCCTCAAGCTTACACCGGAGCTCTACAGCCGCGAGAACCTCCGGAGGTTCGAGAAGCGACTCGACGAGTTAAAGTCGATGGCCCGAGAGATCGTACGACCTCTTATGGGCAGCAATCTTGAGCTCGACATGGGCGGCACCTCACGCACCCCAGAGAGCATCACTTATCTCACCTGCACCACTGTTGGGAACCGAGACTTGCCTTGGGTAATTGAGAATCAGACAACGGTCGGGCTCGTCACCAACTGATGAGGCGTGCATGTGTAGGTGCGTGTGTGTGCGTGTGTGTGTTAGGAGACCTGCATTGAACTGGAAGTGGTGGTTGCGTTGATGCATGCAATGCAACGATTTTTATGACCTGATGTTTCTACTCTTTGGATTCTTTTTGCGGATACCCCATGCTTGGACATACTGTTGGAATTCCTTTGTGTTTGTCTTGTATATTCCCTGAGGCCTGGAACGCTTTTACTGAATGACATCTATCTCGGTATATCTTTATATAGACATGAGACAACCAATTGAAGACTGGTTGGACTCAGGACAACCGATACGACTTGGACGGAGCTGAGCTCTGACATGAAATTGACTGTGTTTGATTCAATGGAATTGCGTGCTTGCTTTGTCTATGTATGCGTGCAATACTGTGTACTAATGTCAATCCATAGAACCAAGATCTGGGAGGCGCGTGAATGTTGATTTGTCTCTTTCTTTGCTGATACCGAATTACCCCATATACTACCTATCCATCCATTCCTGTGTATTACAAATAGGAAACTATTGGTGGGATCCTTCCCTTCGCATCTGCCAGAGTGAAGCAGGATCAACAACTTGAATGGGGAGGTTCAAGTGATGGATGGCATCTCCTGGCGCCTTGATAACCCTCTCAACATCCTCATACCTTATTCCAAGCTCATACTCTATTCCAAGTTCATGGTTGATCAAACCAAAAGCAAGGGGTTGCCACAACTTGACCACACGAGGACTCAGCCTGTATTCCCAAGTTCCGCGCCAAGTGACCGAGGCACCATGTTTGTCCCGACGATATATAAAGGCAGAAGCATGTCCCTTTCCACAGTTCCAGAGCACAAATGTGCGAAGCTTGGGCATATTCTCGATGGCCTTGCTGACTTGACATAGCAGACTTTCAATCTGGTTATACTTTTCCATGTCATTCTGCAAAAGATTTGTTGTGAGTGCCAGAGTCTGCAGATATGGCCATTCCGGCGACGTTCTAAACGGTTCAAAGAATTCCTGGGCGTCGACTTTGAAACTGATAGCAAGGTGATGTAGCCTTTGACTTCGGGCGCACAATATCGCAGCAAGTCTCTTGCGACAACCAACGTTGACTCTGGCGATGTCGGGTAGCGTCCTGCGGAATAACCCATAGGATTGGCTTGAGTCCTCAAATATATTCAACCTCTCCAGAGTGTGGGGAAGAAAACCTCCCACCACCACATTCAAATCTGTTCACGCAGTTAGCAAACACTCATCATCATATGCCACCAGGGCCACATACTTGAGTCTGTCATTCCGTTCAGAATCCCATTTTGGGGCGACCAAGGTTCATAAGTGATGTGCTTTAGTCGGGTGAAACCATTAAAGACATCGGCCATTTTCCTTAGATCTATGGAGCGCCGACATTGGCGACGAATCATGAAACTGGTGACAGCCTGGACTTGAGGTAATGTTAAAAAGTCGAGGCCGATATATGTGAAGAGTTGGTGGATAACTAGATACGGCGGAGCTTCAACTAGACGGCCTTGTATCCAACCGTGGTGTCGTTCATCGAGGGGAGTCGTGTTTGCCTGTCCTGTGTCTTGAACATCGTCGGAAGACAAGACTATGTTCTTGAACCAATGTTCGCAGTCGCTGGGAGAATATATGTTGAGCTCTAGTGTCAGGTCATCCGAGGGTCCCCATTCGCTCAGGATAGAACAGAGCTTCGATATCCCCTCGGATGCCGCCCCGGAGTAGCGTCTTTGTTCAAGTAATGATGGATAATAGGCCTTCTTTGCGCAACATTGTGGAATATATCGCGGTAGTTCGATATCCAGGCGGATATGGTGAACGAGTCCTCTCTTGGATGCCGGACACATTGTTGGGAAAGAATCAAGACAAGGCACCTTCAGTACCAATCTGTGGAAGTTGATCTTTTCCAGAACGTGCTGCCATTCCCTGCAGACGGATGCGCAAGACGACCAGCCGGGGTGTTTCTGGCGTGCGATCTCCTTCAATATCATGATGCGAATCACGGGAGGTAAGCATCCCCATGACCGGGCGAGTTGAGTCATGTTTCGTGTCTTGATTTTGAATTACGTAGAAACAAACACCTATGTCTTCAGGTAAGCTGGTGTCTGTGAAGAAAGGTCGATGATATTGAGATAAAGAAATATTTCCAGGTACGAAGATTTATATAGGATATAACCTGGGGTATGATAACTCAAATTTATCCCATCTTCTCATGTATGTGGTCCCTGAAGTTACTTGAACTCAGCATAAAGGTTATCAATCTCTCAACAACTCTGTCTTGTTAGGAAGGTTTACAAGTTAGAAAACCAAGTGCCATTAGTTTCAAGTATCCCTATCAATTGAAGATTGATCAAGGCTATACAGCAAGCAAAATAACTCTATATACAATACACTTTAGGCATCATATACCATGCTCTGACAATCAGGACCTCTCTTTTGGCACCCAATAAAGCTTACACAGCTGCTTGGGGTGATGAGGTTCCATGCCAGTGAGTCATGGTATAGAATAGAAACCATCGATCTCAGGAGTTCTGCTTTGTTGGTTTTGTAATAATCAAGTCCTGCCCTTTAAAGAACAAGAGATAGCAAACTCGAGACAGAAACTCGGATGAAGCTTCATATATTGCTTCACAGACGAGAAAGGCTTTTTAAGCTCTTGAGCTGGCCATGCTACGTGTTCATGTCGATTATGGTTGCTTGAAATGATGCAGCTTGTAGAAACTATTCAATAAAGTTAACGAGGCTTGGAGGTCCAGAGACATATTCTTGATACTCCCGTGACCGAGATCTCATTCTTGTTCGTTACTAGGGTAAAAAGTAAAATTATAAACTTAGATCACTGGAGAATAGCCAAGGATGAGCTTATGAGAACTATTTGGGAAACCATTCGATGCCTACCTTAGGTAGGTAGTTGCGTGTACAATTGCGGCTTTCTGGCATTGAATTGATGTTGACTTACACTGATCGGAGACGGAGTTTGGCTTCAAACCCCTTCCCCGTTTACTGTCATCTACGAGCTATCTACGCGCATCAGTGATAATGAGCTACTATTTCTGCTAACCAACTAACGCAGGTCTTTCTTTCATAAAGGGAAATCCCATTCGAGCTGAGCCGCTAACAGCATCGCCTCAATCCAACATAAACGTGGCACTGAGCCTCTGCCATCATCGTACACGGTAAACTGAACATAATAAAAGCCGGCTTGAGATATGATGCAACGTTGTTTCCGTTACGAAAACTGTGTGATTGGTTAGCTGTCATGCTTGTTGCAGTGCAATTCGCTGGTCAGGTTGAAGGAGGCGTTCACAAGGGCTGAATCTAGGGCCGGTTTGACCGTCGGAGTGTGTTCCAGGCCTCTAAACTCCGGTTGGGACCTAATGAAGGTGCAGTACTGTAGGTGTTGTGTTAACGGTGTTGGTGTAGTCCAAGCCTCCATGATGAAACAATTGCTTATGACGACTGTAAGCTGATGTATTTAAATTCCAAGACGCCCGTCGCTATGAAGCCATTTCTGACAGACAAGAAACTCTAGCAATACACTTCTCCGATTATTCTATTAATTTTGGCACAGAGCTAAACGATGGGAAACCGCAAGATTGCAATTATTGGCGCAGGTCCAGCTGGTAAAGCCTCCATCCCACAGGTCAACATCACTCACTAACAGACACCAGGTTGCTTACTAGCAAGACTTCTTCACCTCGCAGGCACAGAAGTCACCGTGTTTGAAGGAGAAGCTCACCCCAATTTCCGATCTCAAGGAGGAACCCTTGATCTTCACACAGCAACCGGCCTTGCAGCTCTCAAGGAAGCCCAGGTATTTGACGAATTCCTCAAACACGCCCGCTACGATGGACAGTACATGGCCATTGTAGACAAGGACCTTGAGTACCACCTCGTTCGAAACGCAGTTGGCAAATACAACAAGATCGAAGAACGCCCTGAGATTGATCGCTCCAGCCTCCGTGAGATTTTATCCCAATCACTCCCTGAGGGCATGATCAAATGGGGTTATCATCTCAAGAAGGTTGAAGGTCGAACACTTATATTTGACCATACTACAGTCGATGGATTTGATCTCATCGTTGGCGCTGACGGGGCCTGGAGTAAAGTTCGAAAAGAGATCGACCCAAATCTCGTCCCAGAGTTTGCAGGCATCGCCATGCACGAGCTGGAAGTCACAGACGCCGAGAACAGAGCTCCCGAGCTATACAAGCTGGTCAACCGCGGTAGTATTTTTGCCAGTACAGATGGCAATCGTACGTCGATTCAACAAATGGGCGACGGTAGTCTGAATATATACTGCGGTTACGTCGCCGACAACGAAGACTGGTCAAAGCCTGAGAATTGTGGCTTTAACCCCTACGACCTGAAGGAGACGACTCAAGCATTGCTCAACACAAAGTACAAGGACTGGGATCCACGACTGAAGCAAGCGCTGGAATTAGCAGACGGACGATGCAGTCCACGATCACTTTATATGCTTCCCATCGGCAGCAAATGGGAGCACAAGCAAGGCCTAACTCTTATTGGTGACGCAGCGCATCTCATGACGCCTTATGCTGGTGAAGGCGTGAACCAGGCTCTCGACGATGCAATGCAGCTTGCAAAGGCCATTAACGGGGCTGCCGATAAAGACGATGAGGCATTGGACAAGGCGATCACGAGTTTTGAAAAAGACATGTTTGCTCGCGTTGAACCGATTCAGGAACTTACTTGGGGTCTACTGCAAGACTGGATGCATACACCTGGAGCTCCCAAGAGTGTCATGGCCAAGTCTATGTCTAGACATGTGAAGCATAGGCTGCCTTGGGCGCTTCAACCGTTGGGTGTGGCGGCTGTGCACGGTTATTACTTTCTGAAGGATATGAACATAGTTAGTTGAGGGAATAGTTATTGGATTGAATTTCTGACGATGAAAGGATTAATTAGAGATAATCAGTATTGGAAACATGGATGCTGGAGTGATCGGTAGTTGGTACTGGTGGATGTTAGAGAGCTACATTATGATACACACATTATATACGCTAATAGAAGTACCGCGTTTACACGTCAGTGTCCCATGTGACCAGGATACTGGTCAGCCATCATAAGAACCCCAAATCCACGACTCTCACTTCTACAGTCCCTCATGACCACCACCACAGCCTCATGGAATCGTGTTAACACTACCAAAACAACTTCCACGGCATCCCGAAAGCGACAAAATGGACAGCTCCCAAGCGCCGCTAATAGCGGGCCACAGCGACGAGGAAGAGCTTGACTATGATGTTGCCCAAGGGTCTCCCGCTGAAGCCGGCAAGACGGGGAATGGGATGCCCAGCTTGTTCGTCCTGGCCTTGACATTTGCTGCCGGCATTAGTGGTTTGCTTTTTGGATGTATGTTTCTATCCAACTGTTTGCTTTTAATGGCTTGCTGACATACAATTCTAGACGATACAGGCGTTGTATCAGCGACCCTCGTTTCAATAGGCACGTCGCTATCGAACCGCGAATTGACCTCGATGGACAAATCGATCATTACTTCCTCCACGTCGCTATTCGCACTCATAATATCGCCCTTTTCATCCGTTCTCGCCGACCGACTCGGGCGCAAGCACGTTATTCTCTACGCCGATATCCTTTTCATTGCTGGCGCCCTACTCCAAGCATGGTCTTCTACAGTTCCAGTCATGGTCGCTGGGCGGTGTATAATCGGTGCGGGAGTTGGCGCTGCCAGTTTCGTTGTGCCATTGTACATCGCTGAGGTGGCACCAGCTGCGCATCGCGGACGCTTGGTGACGCTGAACATCATGTTTATTACGTTGGGCCAGGTGATTGCCTATATCGTTGGCTGGGCTTTTTCAACGTTCGGCTCCGAGACAACAGGATGGCGCTGGATGGTTGGTCTGGGTGCTCTGCCCGCTCTTGTCCAGGGAAGCATGATTGCTTTTATGCCCGAGACACCCCGATGGCTTGTCAAGGTCGGTAGATCTAATGCAGCCAAGGAGGTTATACGGCGGGTCAATGGTGACGCATTGCAGCATAATGCAGACGCAGTCATCAAAGAGATCGAACTTGAGATGCGAGAGGAGCATGAGGCACAACGACTTCGTGATCATCAGGCATCTAGCCAGTGGAAGTGGTTAGGTGGATGGGAGACTTTGATAAGTGAGGGAAGAAATCGTAGGGCATTAGCGATTGCGTGTCTGCTTCAGGGCTTGCAGCAGCTTTGCGGTTTTGTAAGTCATCATACCAACCATGAACTCTACCAATGGCTAATCATGTTACAGAACTCACTCATGTACTTCTCTGCAACCATCTTTACAGTCATTGGATTCCAAAGTCCAACTCTTACCTCGATGGTAGTTGCTGTTACAAACTTCCTTGGCACAGTCGCTGCGTTGGGACTTGTTGACCATATCGGTCGGAGAAGAGTCCTCCTGTGTTCGATCCCATTCATGATCGCCGGTTTATTGCTTTCCGCGTACGGGTTCTCGTTCCTTTCACTGGCAGCAGGAGTCAATACCACGCCTAACGAACCCCCCGCCACCGCAGGACACGAGATGGCTGCCCTTACCATCCTCGTGAGTATCATGGTATATGTTGCGGCGTATGCGTTAGGTCTGGGTAATGTGCCATGGATGCAGAGCGAGTTGTTCCCCTTGGCGGTTCGATCGCTGGGTAGCGGAGTTGCAACGGCGACAAGCTGGGCAGCTAACTTCGTGGTGGGATTGACCTTCTTACCATTGATGGACCTGCTGAGCCCATCTTGGACATTCGTCTTGTATGCGTGTATCTGTGGATTTGGATACTTTTTGGTCTGGCGCATTTATCCTGAGACGGCGGGGTTGAGTCTTGAAGAAGCGACTGCGTTACTAGACGACGGTTGGGGAGTACGATGATGCATCTCCGAATAGAACATAAATATCATGTCATTTAGCGGTTTCTATTATATTTTATTATTACCATTGGCGTTACACATGAGTTTTTCTGTGTCATGGCGGACAGATCGAGTCCGTAGTCTTGGATGGCGGAATGTTATGATCGTAATGCGGCTTATGTGCGGCGAAGTGCGGCTCGTTCGACCAAAGAATAAAAGACGATTCCTTTCTCGCTTACGCCGAGGGTTACATCACCTTGCATCGTCCAAGCTTTTCTAGAAGCTTGAGGATGGAACCACGAGGCCACTCGGCCGGCTCCCTCCATTGGCTGCATGTTTGATGATTTGCACGAGGGACCGAAGTGCATATGCATGCATTTATCGGTGATTGAATGCTGCTGGTTAAACAAAAGTGCAGGTATCGAATAAAGCAATTTTCGCAAGACACGATCATGGTCCCATCAACTCAGGGGCACACCGCACCTATTGGCCCCTGCTGAGAAGAATCCGAATACAACCATTTAAACACAACAGATCTATATGAGAGCGGGGCATATTGGAACCATTCAAGCCCAACAATGGAGTCGTTTTGGTCAACAAGATTGGAATTTCAACGATTACGGGTAGTATCCGTTCAAAACCTGTTAGCTTAGGATACAGCCGTGTTGATTACTGACATGATTCGCAAGAAAAGGTCCAAGCCGCGATCCATGAGTAATCACTTTTTAGTTCTTGACTGGTCAATGAACTACGGATATACACCAAACTCTCTCGGATATATGCATGATCGTAGAGCTCGGGCCCTGATCCGGCGCCGATGCCGAGTTGGATGCCGAAGAAAGTGGACCTCTTCGGAGTGAAAGAGAGAGGCTACAAGGCAGGATTTTCCTCCGTTGCCAGGGTTTTTCGCTCTCAGGTTTGCTTAGTACTTAGTAATGGATCTCGTTCTCGTTCCCGAGAGAGGGAGAGTGGGCCTTTATATGGCATCGCCCCTTGATCAGATGTTTTTCACCTCTTCTAGTATCACCGAGCTTTACTTGGCAACAAACAAACTGGAGTTCATCGTGGTTCCCAACAGTGACATACTCTTGCTCCTCTGATTCGAGTTCCCCAATATCTTACCTGCATTGACTTTACTTGACTTGTCCCTTTTCGTACAGTTCGTCCCCCTTAGCGTCGCGACCCATCCATTCTCGCCGTTTACCGACAGCCTATATCGTCATAGCTACTGCAGTTTACAAGAACTTGACGGTCTACGTACATCACGAAAAAAATACCCGCCCGCATACCCCTCTCTTATAAAACCCAATTCCTCTCAACAGTCGAATTATCTGGTCAAGATCTCGGATACTCCACGGCTACGATGGCGGGGAATATAGTCGACCAGGAGTTGCTCGACGCTGAGCGCGATGCCGCCTCTCCCCAGCGATACCAACGGCGCGACAGTTCGGAAATCGAGCGAGTCATCTCATCATCAACCGTTTCGTCCTCCTCCTCAGAGGGCTCACCGCGTGGAAGCCGTCAGTACAACAACATCAGTCGCATCTCGACCCAGAACGATCTTGAGCGCCATCCCACCGAGCTCAGCCGTATCCAGACTGCCCGCAGCCAGCACACTGCCACCGTCGGAGGCAGTCTTCGCTCGCGCACAGCGTCCCGCGCATCGCGAAAGCCGCTGCCCAACTTTGGCGCCGGGAAGCCGTATCCGCCTCCGCTGCCGGAGCAGGAGCAGTATGTTGTTGAGTTTGATGGGCCGAATGATCCTCTGCACTCGCAGAATTGGCCGTTTAAGAAGAAGCTCATCACTGCTGCTGTGTTGGGCTTCACTACCATGACGTCTTCTTTCACATCCTCCATCTTCTCTGCTGCCACCATGACTGTTGCCCGCGAGTATCATGTTGACAATGAGGTTGGTTTGCTGGGGACAACGTTTTACGTGCTTGGTTTCGCTTTTGGTCCTTCGCTCTGGGCTCCTCTGTCCGAACTGCGTGGCCGTCGTCTTCCCATCGTCATCTCCATCTTTGGTTTCTCTGTCTTCTCAATTGGCTGTGCGACCGGCAAGGATATCCAGACTATTCTGCTGTGCCGGTTCTTCAGTGGTTTCTTTGGTGCCTGTCCTCTAGCTGTCGTCGCCGCTGTATTTTCCGACATGTTCGATAATCGAACTCGAGGAACTGCCATTACTGTATTCTCCATGACCGTATTCTCTGGTCCTCTTCTCGCTCCCTTCATTGGTGGTTTCATTGTTGAATCTCATCTTGGATGGCGATGGACCGAGTATCTTGTTTCGATTATGGGTTTTGCTGCTCTCATTCTCGATGTCATCTTTTTGGAGGAGACTTATCCTCCAGTCATCCTTATCGAGAAGGCGGCTGATCTGCGACGTCGCACCAAAAACTGGGGTATCCATGCCAAGCAGGAGGAAATCGAGGTTGACTTTAAGGAGCTTGTGCAGAAGAACTTTTCTCGACCCATACGCCTGCTCTTTACTGAGCCCATCATTCTCCTCCTCACCATCTACATGAGTTTCATCTACGGACTTCTCTACCTCTTCCTCACTGCCTATCCTCTCGTCTTTGTTGGCGTTCATGGCTTCAGCGCTGGTCAATCAGGTCTTTGCTTCTTTGGCATGATTGTCGGCCAGTTCATTGCCGGTGGCACAGTCATTGCTCAGCAGCCCTGGTACATTCGCAAGCTGGTCGCCAACAACGGCATTCCTATTCCTGAATGGCGTCTTCCCAACGTCATGGCCGGTGGCGTCTCGTTCGCCATTGGTATCTTTTGGTTTGGATGGTGAGTAACCTGCGAGGTCAACGATCGATATACATGACTAACATCTTCCAGGACCGGATACACAAAGGACATCCATTGGATTGTTCCAGCTCTGAGCGGTCTCTGCACTGGTTTCGGACTCATGTCCATCTTCCTCCAGTCTCTCAACTACCTCGTTGATGCATATCTCATGTTTGCTGCATCCGCCATCGCTGGTAACACGTTCCTTCGGTCCCTCTGCGGTGCTGGCTTCCCTCTATTTGCGCGCCAAATGTTCGACGGCATGGGTATCCAATATGCTGCCACGCTTCTTGGCTGCGTCGCCGCTGTGCTTGCACCTATCCCCTTCATTTTCTATCGCTACGGTGGTAAGATTCGCCAGAGAAGCAAGTATGCCCCTACCGCACCTCCGGCTCCTACTTCCGGTTCCTCCGCGGAAGAGAGCGAGAAAGATGATGAGAACGACACCGCATTGGCGGCTGTCAGGTCTCGTCGTGACAGTGTCGCCGGCGCCGGCAACAAGGAAACTGCTTAATCTCGCAACCGTATTCACATACATACCTTTGCGCTTAATAACCCCAACGACTTATTATGGAGTTGTTGGGTCATCCACTTAAAGGCAAGACGTTTCATGACTTGGGCGTAGCGTGTTTACGGAAAAAAAAGTTGTTCTGGATAGATATCATGTGAGGGAATTGCCCGGGTTATATGCATATGCACCATTTATTTATTTATGTGTGATATGAGATGGAAACGCAAACATCTCTTTTCATGTAATACGCTAATTAATACAAGGATTTTTAGTCACGAAGTTTGACGTACCAAAAGTGGTGTGATGAATCCCGAGAAGGCCGAGGTCCTTATCTACATGTACAAGGGGCTCCAGCTCGCTCGCTTATAAGCTTGGCCCCTGATAAAAAACATACAACCGACATGACATAGGGATCAGTGAAGGGAAAGGCTATCATGTTACGAAATGGATGGGCTGATACTGGGGATCGGCCCTATAAATATATGAGCGACTTCTTCTCTCTTGTTTCAAAGATCAGCAAGCATCTTCTTCATCGTCTGACCTGATATCTGACTCTGTGTGGATCCTGGCGTTATCTGAGTTCCATCAGCATCACCACTATGGAATGATAAGACTATTCAACACCGATATCTCTCCTCTGGAAGGCCTTCTTCTTTCTCTCATTCTTTCTACGGCTTACTGAGTTTCCAATATGGCCGACCCGGCGGATCGAGTGTTCCATACTCTGGAACTTGCACAACAAATCGTATTTGAGCTGGAACTCAAGGATTTCTTCAGAGCATTGGCCATAACGAGAGATTTATGGCAAAGCAGAATACCGGATTTTGTATGGGAAGAACATCTCATGCGCCTCGGATATCCCGACTATGCCATTCGAAGAACCTCTCAGTCTTTGAGATCCTGCTACATATGCATAACGCAAGCAATTGACGCCATTGGCCATGAAACTAGTCCTTCATCTACACTCTTGAATATGGAGGACAAATGCGAGAAAAGATTCACCTATTCAAGATACCATGAGGATATGGCCGCGCCGCTTATACTACAGCCTTCTTGGTATGGATACCACAACTACGATGCTACCGACGTTTTCATCCTAGATTTGGAGGAAATTCGGCTCTTACACACCGAGACAAAGACATTTCCCGATTATCTCGCCTTCAATGGTTCTACTGTGATGGGTTTGGAATACAACAATCACCACGAAGACGGTGACAACTTCGAAAAGACTAACGAGGACGGAGATTTTGGTTATGAAGAAGTCAAATATGAGGGCAAGAAATACATCGTTCTTCGCAGGCTGGAGGACTGGTCTCTGCTGGCCAAGTTCGACCCCAAGTATTCCAGCATCGACAGAATAGCGCACTTTTGGAAAACTTTCCGAGTCTTCGATAACTTTCTCATCATTTCCTTTCACTTTAGGCAACATGGGGTAGATCAAGACCAGACACTGTTCGAGATCTGGGACAGTAATGGATCAAAGCGTGGAGAAATACACTTTCCTGCATACGCATTATATGACTACTATTCGAGTCTCGACAACCATTATCTCACGATATATACCATCCCCAACCGAACTCCGAAAATTGCTCAGACATGGAACCTCGACCTTACAGAGCTAGTCTCTGAGTACAACATATCAGACAAAGACCTACACCTTCAGGCAAGGAACGGCATTCTATACACATACAACTGGATGGACCCCTTACCGGTGGATTACTGGGCAGTCGACGGGAGACCTATTTCGAAGAAAGCCTCAGAAATGCTCTTCGAATTTTCCTCTTTTAACGGACGGACATTCTCAGATGGAACAAAGATTGTGTGGGAAGATTGGCTCACACTCTACGACAGTGAAGGAGACGTAGTGAAACGGTTTGATCTGAAGAGCAATGACGACGATGGATGCCATTTGAAGGGTGGCATTCTATTTGATCGGTTCTTCTTCAGCATCTTTTGGTTTGAGGAATCAAGCCATGCCTCGTTGGTTGTTTACTCCAAGACAGGAGAGGAGCTGACATCGGTACTTTTGGAGAGACGAGGCAGATTATTCACATGGTTTGTTGATATGATGGGACGACTGGTTATAGTATATGAAGGCGATGGATGTCGGATAGACGAGTTAGAGATGATAGACTTTCGTGGGCTTTCCATATAGAGGAAATACTATGATGGATAGATGACGCTTTAGATAGCTTGATCATGGAAAGTCTCAATGCCATATGTGTATATCCTGGTGACAAAAAATCAACTGTATATTTTAACGGTTGCTGACTTTTATACAACACATTTCATATCGGTTAATGTTATGCGAATGTTGTCTTGAAGCATGAAATGACTGCCCAGACAGGTTTGGCGTGGTGGACACAGAGCCCCTGCTTGATGATTTTGTCAGCTAAAGCGCGATCCAATTTGAAATTGCCTCCGCGAATCTTTGATTTTTCCCTTCTTCATACTCATTTCTTCAGTCTTGTTAAACTCTTTATTCATAGTCAAACCATGCTATGGAGCTAACAACATTCCTTCTTCGGGTGCTCGCCCTCGCGGCCCTTCCAACTATTCACGCAAGACCTGATATCCAGGTTCCCTCAAACATGACAGCAAACCAAGTCTACAACATCACGATCGACCAAAAGCTCGCGCCAGATGATGAAGACCGCAAGATAGCAAATGGGTACCGCGTCTATCTCGCGTTGACGCCGCCGGGATGGGGTACAGGAGCAGAATGCTGGCTCGCATACCGAGTAGACCTGGACGAAAAACACGTCAACATCAGCATCCCCGCCGACGTGGCGCCTGACAAGTCCAAGATTCGCATCTCAACGGCCCTCGTGAAGGGTAGTCAGAGAATTCAGGGCTACTATTATGATAGCAAGACTACACTTCTTGGAGCAAACGGGACGTGGAGTCAGAGAGAGTTGGATGGACGTGATATTGTTGGTGATAAGGAGATTTCATGTTGGGCTTATGGATGTGCTAGGACTTGTCATGAAGACTATGATGATATTAGCGATGATAAGGCATATGCTTGTGTCCAGCAATGTGCTAAGGACCTGGATCCGCGAAGTAGCGGGTCTGCGAACGCAATTTCAATGTCCAAAGTGTTGGCTATGGGAGTGGTGGTTGGATTTCTTCATATGATAGCTGGTGCGTACTGAACTTCTCGAGGGCGATGTAATAGGGTTAAACGGTTGTATTTCTTTATTGAGAGATATTATCAACAGAAGAAACTAATAATATAATTGTTAATTCTCGATTAGTTGGATCATCTGTCTATAATATCCGAGCTTTTCAAGAGAGTAACCTAGTTGTACATATTACGCAGACCATCAAGCAATTCCACCTTTCCCCTGATCGTATTCTCATCATACACAAAATTCTTTGCAGTAATCCCATCTGCTAGTCCAGAGGTCGTCATCTCCTTGAACTCTTCAGCATAGGCTTCCGGGACTATTTGCTTCCAGTAATCGAGGAGCTGATCCTTCTCAACAAGCCTCAACTCAAATGTCTTGCCAGTGATTTCCTCAACCGCTTTCTTCAGATCGAGAGAGCCATAAGATCGTGGACCAAAGACATTGAAATAATGCGGGCTGGGCTTGGCTGTCTCGGCCAATAGGGAATTTGCACAGTTTTCGGCTACGTCTTTGAGACCAACCTGAGTGCAAGTTAGTATTGATTTTCATAGCCTTTCCTTCAGACTTTGACTGCTGTACATACCAAGGGAATCTTGTAGTCGATAGGTGTAATCCAAGAGTAGAAAATTGGGTTTTCCTCTTTTGCCGCATCGAGCAGATGAGCAAAGTCTTCGTAAAAGTATGTTGGCCTGACTATCGTGACTTCTGGCACAGAGTCTTTTAGAAGCTCATCTGAGATGTAGTTCAAACGAAGAACTCCCTAGAAAAGAACACAGAGTTAGTCTTTTGTTGCCATTTATGATGGATTTCATAAACATACAATGCCACTTGAGTTCTGGGAACCAATAGCCGAAAGGATAACAAGTCTCGGGACATTTGCTTTCTGGAGAGCTTTCTTTACATTCGTCGCGGCGTGAGTTGCCCACTCTCCAGTATCTCGTCCATCGAAAATAGGAGGAGGAATGTAGAATACGGCATTCGAGCCAGTGAAGTCAAGACTACCACCATCTCCAACGTCGCCTTTGACAGCTTCAAAGTTTGGATTCTTAACAAACTCCGCTGGTGCCTTGGAAGTGTCTCGATAGACCGCACGGATAGAGGGTTTGCTTTCAGACTCAAGAAGAACACGGATTGTTTCTCGGCCAGCCTTTGTAGAGGCTGGAACGACGGTGATGTGGTAGGGCATATTGGTGGACAATTGGCGGAGTTGGAGACTTGAGGATATGAATCTGATTCACTTGTGATGGTTTGAATTTTTGAGAGAAAGCTACGACTTTTATATACAATTTGAAGCGCCTCAAAACAATAGATTAGATGCTAGATTACTTGATTGAAGCGGACTTGCGACCTAAAGTAGTTTGATGCGGCGCTCTGATCGTCCGCAGCTTGGTAATATAAAGTATAGTTTGAAGCTTGAAAGTCCGCTTCACCACTCGAGCGGCCAAGCGGGCTTTGAGAGTCCGAAAGACCGAGACAATTAATGCTTGCGGAGAGTCTTGGCTTTGTGGATCTCGGATAAGCATAATCTGGTGTTCATGATGATCATTTTCCGCTCAGATTACAAATATTCGCACCACGCGGGCACCTTGATGGTTAATATGCTGGGGCTGTGTAAAGACTACGAGAATTAGACGATAGCAGGGGTGTAAATGCAATAGTCATTTCTCTATGTCGAGTTTCTTTTATCACTCAAGAGTTTCACATGAATCTTGGGAAAGACTGTAGGGTCAGTTTGAAGTGAAGCTTCGGATAACCAAATCACAAACCAATCATGAAGCATACCAATTCACCATCATCAATCGGTGATCAACCCCGCATTAAGACAGTTCATAAAGATCCAAGCCAATTCTTGCTATTAATTCAATGATCGAATGTTCATCTCGTAAGATTCCTAATCAGTAAAAATGCCGCCATCTGCCAATACAGCTACTCCAACTGGGTCCATCTTGAACACGGCAAAAACCCAGGATGGCAAAGTAAAGCGAATCCACAAGATTCCTGAATTTTCCACCAAAGAAGCTACAAGACAATGGCAGCTAGAGCAGATGGCTGGTGCATTCCGCGTGTTTGCTAAGCTTGGATACGCAGATGGAAGCAGTGGCCACATTAGTTTGAGAGGTATATATCATGCTTGAGCCCAATAACCGAATATCAGACTAACACGCATAGATCCTGTTCAACCAGATACATTCTGGATCAATCCGTATGGAGTTCACTTCGGGTTACTGACTGTCTCTGACATGGTTCACATTGATGAGAATGGAAATCGTATCGGAGGCGCAGACAAGCCCGTTAACACAGCTGGTTTCATAATCCACGCTGCTATCCATAAACGACGTCCAGATATCAACGCCGCCTGTCATCTTCACAGCCCATACGGCCGCGCCTGGTCAACATTCGGCAAGCCCATTGAAATGATCAACCAGGACAGCTGCATGTTCTACAACGACCTTGCCGTTTATGCCAACTTTGGCGGAGTTGTGTTCGCCAAAGAGGAGGGTGGTCGACTTGCTGATGCTCTCGGTGCTGATAAGAAGAACATTATCCTGCAGAACCACGGCCTTCTTACCTCAGGAGGCACAATTGGCGAAGCAGCTGCGTTCTTTATTGCACTGGAACGAGCTTGCCAAGCGCAGTTGCTTGTAGAAGCTGCTGTGGCACCTGGTGGATCTCAGCTGAAGAAGACCATCGTGAGTGATGAGGAGGCACAGTATACAAAGGACAACACGGGAAGTCCTGAGGCAATGTATATGCAGTTTGAGCCGGAGTATCAGATGCTGTTGAAAGAGTCCAAGGGGGACTTTTTACAGTAGAAAGACATGTTATCGATAGTCAGTAAGATCCTGTGTGAAAAGAACCATTTAATCTCATGTTGTTGTATGCTGGTGCATAGTAAGCAGCTTGGCCTTCTCGAATTTGTTCTCGGCCAGGCAGCTCTCTAGATAAATACTCCTGTGAAGACATTCCATTACCTCCAATCGGGGCAAAATAAGTGCAGATCTAATTGATCCACGAGGAATGCAAAAATATGACCCAATGAATTTTAAAATGCTATAAGTGCCTCCGCAAACTACGTCTCGTTAGGGGTGTTCCTTTTCTCGACGACAACTCTCCGCATCCCATCGAGCGTGTTGAACAAGCATCGGATAGCAACTTGAGGATATTAAAACCGTTACTCGAAGACGAACGCATAATTAGAACTATGAAATAAGAGTCCAACTGTATTCATCAGCTTTAATCATCATTTGCCTCTTTCAGTTAGGGTTAGTCCATCATATCAGCAACTCGGCTTACATCACCCTGTAGTGACGTCGAGGGTCGAATCTGACATACAATTAACTTAGTGTTCTTGTGTGAACAGATCAAAGAAACTCAATCATCCTTCTTGTCCTCTTTGGCGGTCAAGATGCGTTTCATCGGTGACATGTCTCTCATCGAGGCTGGCCGCGCCCTTCTGAGTCTGCCGCAAGCCATCTTATCTCCCCCGCCTCCGACCTCCTCTGCGCCTCTCGTTACAGTCAAGAATGGCACATACTCTGGAGTCTACAATGCCCAATACGAACAAGACTATTTCCTCGGCGTACCATTTGCTCAGGTAACCCTCATTATAACCCTCTTCGCCACAGCTGGTTAATTGCTCTTTAGCCACCTGAGCGCTTCTCAGTAGCACAGGGACTCAACAGTTCATGGGATGGTATTCGATCAGCTGATGAGTACCCCGTCTATTGCTACGGCTATGGGTTTGAGCAAACCGGAGTCGAGCAGTCTGAAGACTGTCTCTATCTAAATATCGTCCGACCCGCAGGCCTAGATGACTACGGACTCCCCGTCGCTGCTTGGATTCACGGAGGGGGCCTGTTCATGGGCAGTGCTTCTAGTCCCAGATATAACCTGTCATTCATCGTGGAACAGAGTGTCGCACTAGGCACGCCCATCATCGGGGTCAGTCTCAACTATCGTCTATCTGCTTTTGGGTTTCCAGCCGGCAAAGAGGCTTTGGAGGAGGGAGTTACGAACCTTGGATTCCGCGACCAGAGACTAGCCCTTCGTTGGATCAACGAGAACATTGCAGCTTTTGGTGGCGATCCTAATCAAGTAACCATCTTTGGTGAAAGCTCAGGCGCAGAAAGTATTGCAGCTCAGATATTTGCATATAATGGTTGGTTCATCAGATACTCTAACCACCATTCCAAGACTGACCAGTATAGGACGCGATGATGGTCTGTTCAGAGGAGCTATCGGCGAGTCTGGCTTTGGCGCCCCCTTAGATCGATTCACCGGTGGTTTCAACGCGACTCAACGAATGCAGGACAAATACGACAGTCTTGTAAGCGACGTCCCATCATGTGCACATCTTCTAGGATCCGATAAATCTTTAGAATGCTTGCGAAAAGCGCCCTTCGAAGAGATTCATCACTCACTGACTCCTACTAATGGTACAATGTGGCCTCCAGTCTTGGACGGAGACTTCTTTGCGGATTATACTACTAATCAGTTGGAAGATGGGCGATTTAACAAAGTCCCGATTCTGATAGGAGCAAATACAGATGAAGGAACATCTTTTGGCATCGGCAGAAGACCAAACGGTGGTAACGCAGACACCGATGATGAGATGAGAGAGGCTATAGCGACTATTTTACCACCTGACGCAAAGATTTATACTGGAAAGTCTGTGGACCAGCTGGTAGATGAACTGATGGAGTTGTATCCCAATGATCAGAGCGTCGGGATACCGTCATTGGATACCTGGCCACATATTATTGAGCCAGGTGATGAATACGCCAAGCAATTCGGTGCTCAGTATCGTCGGGCCAGTGCATTGTTTGGAGATCACCTCATGCACTACCAGCGACGTCGTGCAAATAAGGCTTGGGCAAAACATGGTGTTCCAAGCTATGCATATCGCTTCAATATCAGACCCAATGGTCAGCCACCTCATGTGGGAGTAGCACATTTCCAAGAGGTAAGGGACGTTAATTCATATATATGAGCAAAATTTGACTTTATCTTAGGTCGCGTTTGTCTTCCACAACATCAATGGGACTGGATATAACCCCAATCCTTTTGGGGGCAACGGGACATATCCGGCGGATTCCAAGGCCATGGCCAAGACCATCAGCACTGCATGGATCAACTTCTTCACTGGACTTGATCCTAATGGTGATTCAGGGTCGGAACTCTTTGATGGAAAAGAATGGCCTGTTTATAAATTGTCGGATGGGCCTGATGGAAAGGGCGTGGTTTTCAATGCCAATGGCACACATATTGAGGTAGACGATTGGCGATCTGGGGGAATGAACTGGATGGCCGAGAATGCTTTGCCAGTCTTTGGGAACTTGGGAGCTATCCCAAGATATTAGAAAGAGAAGGACACATAGAAGACTAACTAGCTCGTTATTTATATGTGATGAGCCTCGGGAGTTCCGCTAGAGGCGTTTTCTCCATTAAGATAGGTCAACCAAACCATATGTGCCTTGGTTACTACGCTTGAAATAAACCCCCGAAGCCAAGTCTAATATCCTCAACACTCCTTAGTTAGCCACATACCCAATAGGAAAAGGACCTGCAATTCCGGTAGATCAGTAAACTTTGGCTTCTCCCACATCAACTTTGGCGAGAGGACCTTGAGGCCATTGTAATCTCTACACATGTTCTCCAACACCCTCCCCATTCCCATGGTGCTCCTTATCCGCCATTCACTCGTCCGGTCAAGCGACTTCTTCTTATCCTCCAGCGAAAATGCGTTTGTTTTGTTCATGAAAGCAAGTATCATAGCTGTCATTCCTACTGCAATCGGCGTCGAGACCGATGTGCCGCTCATCTTGCGAAACCCCCCGCCTGGCCAGTGGCTACAGATGTCTTCGCCGTGTGTGATAAACACGGGAAACTCACGGTTTGTGCTTGGTGCGAACTTTGACAGGTTGTTCATTTCATCGCCTGAGGTGACGCATATTGATAGGAGACGATCTCGCGCTGGCCAGGCTATGGCCTCGCAGTTTCCGTGGTTTGCAGCAGCAGCGAAGACGATTATACCTTCGTTATTTGCTCTCGTAAGAGTTTGAGTAAGCTCGAAAGAGCCCTCTTCGGAAAAGCCTAGTGACATGTTGATGATATTGACCTTGTTTTCTATTGCCCAGTTGAGTGCCTGGAATGTTAGCTCCGTCAGTACTGGGTATATGGGATCAGTGGTTTACCTCTTGTGTAGGATGTGATCCTATTCCACGCCTGCTTTTAGCTGTCTTCTCGCTTTCCTCTGTCCTTGGCGACGCACACACTTTCGCAATGTATAATTCTGTGCGTGGGGCAATGGCCATGATAAGACCAGCAACATAAGTTCCATGGCCATTTTCATCAGTCACATCGTCTTCAGGGCCACCCGCAAAGTTCTTGTATGCCTTGATTCGTTCCCTTTGCGTTTTCTCCCTTGATGCATGCTTTTCCCCCACCTTGGTCCTTCTCTTAGCGCATTGGCGAAAATCCTGGTGATCTAAATCGATTCCGGAGTCAAGTATTGCGATCTTGACTGGGCCTGTGTGGTCTCTGCGAGGATCGTCCACATCGTCCTCGGGATCCCATTGGATCCGGTTGTACCACGTCTTCTCCAGTGTCTTGAGGAAAAGCTCGAAGTGTTCCGGACTGTCCTGGTTAGCCATATCGCGATTCCAAAGAACTACTCAACGTACTTTTCCGGGGTTGTTGTCGACGCTTCATCGGGTTTTGCATCACTGACCGCGTAAAGCTCACCTATCAATGTAAGCCATATGAACAGTACAATGAGCTCTATTTACTGGTGACTTGCCTGTGTCTTCTCGGGTATCCTTTGGTCCTGGAGATGGTGTCCTGCAGTATGGTATCTCTTGAGGAGGTGCCAGAGTATCCATTCCGCCAACATCTTTCTCTTTCTCTTGACGTTCGAACTCTGAAGGGGCAACATGTTTTATCGCCAGAAGCATAGGCAAACGGTGGCCGAGATGGTGAGCAATTTTCCACGCAGTATGCCCCCTCTCATTCTTTGTCGTACGGCTCGCATCATGGTCGAGAAGAATTTTGAGTATTTTCTTGTCCCCATTCTCCGCGGCCATCATCAGAGGAGTCCAGCCTGTTTTAGTCGTGCTGTCAACCTCGGCGCCATGATCAAGAAGAACAAGAACGCATTTATCGAAACCAGCTCTCGCTGCACGATGGAGCGGATGCCATCCCCGAGGTGATCTCGCCTCGACCGCATGCGTGTCAATGTGTATGAGATACGCAACGGCTCGATCGAGGTTGTGAGCGATAGCCCAATGAATAGCATCCACTATGTCGATGGGCGTACCAGGCTTAACATGTCGGTCGAAGAAGTTCCCAAAGTCCCCTTGATTGCTAGCGCATCCAAATATGTGGTTGAACCGCTTGTGATCTCCTTGTCGTAGACTTTGAATAAGACTTTGGGGTGATGCTCCAGCCTCATTCGTGGCTGTGGGAGATGCTCCATGAAAGAGTAATAGAGCTGCTGCCGAGGCACAACCTGATTGAACAGCGAGATATAAAGGAGTGTTTCCAGCTGTCGTCGTAAGGTTTGGGTCCGCTCCATTGATAAGGAGAGTCAGAATGATATCTGGCGACTCTATCTGCGCAGCAACATGAAGTGCACTTCTTGTGTTTGTCTTCTTATCCGACTGGCAATTGACGTCGGCCCCTTTATCGATGAGTAGTTTCACAATCTCAAGATTCTCTGCTTCAGTCGCAAAGATAAGGGGAGTCAATTTGTGGAAACTCCGTGCATTCACGTCAGCCCCTTTGTTGAGAAGACTCTTGACGACATGTGCGCGGCCAAGTTCGGATGCATTATGTAATGGTGTGCGTCCTTTCTTTGAGCCCTTACGGCTTCTTCCTTCGAGACAGTCTTCTGGGTACAGACTAAGGAGCTCATCTGCGATTTGCACCCTCTTGTCGAGGATAGCTGAATGTATGGCATCGATGCGGTCTTCTGGTCGTTTCTCGGGGTCGAATTTGTGAGAGCGCATGTATTGCGCATAATCATCTGGCGTCATTGTTGTTGGTAAGACTGATCGATATTTGTTTGTCTCTTTGCAAGTGTCCCATTCTGCGGGGAAGGTCTCGTTATAACAACTTGAACGAGGCTGAGACCTTTCCGCTAGGCGCATGCTTATCGCGGATACCTATGCACATGAGATGCGCCTTAACGTCATTGGCGTTCACGGTGTGACTACAAGCCCTATTCAGCCCTTGACGATCTTTCTTCTGTGATTACTTATTAGGAGACATCGTCCGTCCTTGGTTGTGGAAACGACGGGTCTCAAGCGAACACAAGATGACATTCAACGACAAGGGCAGAAAGTACTGGATCATTCCACAGGAATGCCTTGCTCCAGATGACCTAGCTCTCGGCTGTATTCTCAAATATCCCAATGATCCGATCGATATCCTCAATCGAAAGCAAATCGCGGCAATTGATCCCTCGGCCATTGTCAATGAACGGGAACAAGTCACCAAGAGCTTCACTAATGCGTTGAAAGTTGGCTTCGGCGCCAAGATGGGAGCTTCTTCTGTACTTGCCGCTGTGATAGGTGCTGCACCATTTGTAGAGGGCATCTGGAAGCAGGCCTCATCCTATACCATTGAAGCAACGAATGTTCGAGCACAACGTTTCATTCCATCGACCGAGTATGTGAACAAGGCACTGCGCACGCAGCAGGTGGATGAGTTCGTCCGCAGTTCATTATTCTCTGCGCCGATTTATATGGTAGTTGGAACAACTATTGCAAAAACCATGTCACGGACTGCAGAAAACTCCCGTGGTAGAGGAGGCGGCGCAGGCATTGGAATAGGACCCCCAGGAACAGGAGTCGAACTGTCTGCAGAGTTGACAGCAAACAATGAAAAACAGTCGACCTATCGTGACTCTGTTGAAGAGGAGGTCGTTCTGGCATACCGGCTCCGACGCTTTCGGTACTCCAAGAGAAAAGACATATTCAAGAAGAGGGACCAAGACGAAACCAAGGCTGCTCTCTGTGGAATAGAAAGCCTGAGTGAGTCTGAAGAAGAAGACGACGACGATTTTGTCGCCGAATTATCTTACTTTGAGGGAGATGATGTTGATGCTTCTGACGTTGAAATGGCCGGATTTGTCGAGGAGGGTGATGAGGATTCTGATGATTCAAGCAACTGAGGTTATTTCTTTCAGATCTGATCACGAGACCATGGGAATAAGGAAATAGCTATGACGAAATTGTGATGGGTTATATGTCGTTCATGTTAAGGAGACTCAGCTTATCGCATTTATATGAGTGTGTATGCATATTCTTAAATCCATGAAGATAAAAAAAGGCCGGCTCAATTAATGATAGAGTCAGATGAAATATATTCCTTTTTTTGTAGACAAATACATGCTTTCTAATTTTCATGAGAGTATCAATAGCTGGTGTTAACGGAAGCTAAATCTTAAGTAGTTGTTGCTGTGGTGAGGAGAGAATGACTGAAACCAAACCAAACTTTATACAAAGTAATCAATTCACGAACTTCTTACACCAGTGCAAACATGGCGACGGGAATTAGTCGCGACCTCACTACATCATTCTCTTCAGAACCCCTCTTACGTATCGGTACAGGATGCTGTGGAAGCGTTTGGGCTGATGCAGACTCCTCAAACGACGACACCCCCTCGTGCATCAAGAGAGAGGACGGGAGCCCAAACAGATCCATTTCTAACGAATACTACATCCATCAAAATGTTGTAATTCAGGCAATTCAACAACACCCACAGCATGCCAGAAACTTTCGAATCCCCCTGTGCCGTGGATTTCTTGATAAAGACGACGAGGAACACTGGTCTCTAGTCCTTCCACGGCTTCCACCAGGGTCAAAGCCATGCAACGCGTTGCTCAGCGAGAAGGTTCAACCACTATCTGAGCACGTCCGAAAGCTCCTCGTCACCAAGTTTGCAAAGGGAGTCATCGATCAAGACTCTATCGTCAACGATAAAAAGAACGAACATTGCCTCATCCGTCCGTATCTAGGTCGCAGAACGAAGGACTGGGGAAACGCAAACCGCACCTCATTCTTTAGCTTGAGGAACTTTCGACTTCACCTTGATCGAATGATAGAGCTTGATCTCGACGTTGCAAGCTACGTAAAAGTCATGGCGCAGGGTCTTGCATTTCTTTATTGGGTTGCTCGCATCGATGCCAACGATGTCGAGTTTGTTCTCGCTCGTCCACGTCCAACGTCGCATTCACAGAGTCCATTTGATACAAATATCCTGGGACCTCATTCGATGTGGATCATAGATTTTGACTGCTGTGATCCTATAAGCTTGGATGAGCAAGGTGTTATAAGCGCTGCTGAGTGTTTTTGGCGAAACGATCCGTACTACCCTCGACCCGGGTCTGAGGACAGCCTCGACCAACAGCTTTGGGGTTCTTTTCGGGACCATTTTCTTGAAGTTAGCAGGGAGATCTTGAAGGAAGAGGAACAGTCTATTCAAGGGCTTCCTAACTTGTTGATGAGTATCATTGAGGAAGGGTCGAAGCCAGGTGAAAAGCGCTAGTTATCAACCTTGTGAAGGAAAGCCAATGCCAATTTTATATAAACTTATGGATGGGTGGTCCTTTAAGCCTTAATAATTTGCATAATATTTGGCCTCGGCTTTACCAATTGTTCATCATAATATTATGTACTAGACTTGGAATCAATGGAACCTGAGGATTCTCAGAGTCCAAAATAGGCAATCAGGCATCTATTTATAACACCACACGAAAACCACCCGAGGTCATCATTGTCAACACTCTATCAACTACATTCACCTTTACACTCCGATCTCAACATGTTTGCCAAGCATCTAGAAAAGCTTGCCAGTTACAAGGGCCCTCCCGCCACTTACGAGGCAGGCTGCCACTGTGGCTATATCAGCCTCTCTGTGGAACTCTCACCTCCTCTGCCTGAACACGAGGTTGTGAATTGCAATTGCTCGATCTGTCGTCGAGGAGGCTATCTTCTTGTCTGTACGAACCACCGAGCCTCCATCGTAGAAGAGTATTGACCCGAACTACAAGACCCAACTTACGAGAAAGTTATCTGGCATAACGACTCAGACAAGCGCGTCTCACGATATCAATTCAACACGAAGAAACGTGATCACATGTTTTGTCCCAAGTGTGGCGCCAGTATGGGCATCGATTTTGCGAGAGTATGGCCTGAGAACCCTCGCTACGGCATCAGTGTATGTGAGATGCATCTGTGTTAGAACCATTGTACTGATATCTTGCAGGTGAGACAATTTAACAACATCGATCTCGACTCACTCCAGTACAAAAAGCTCGATGGGTTGCATATAAGTGAACCAGCTGTGGATTTATCAGGCAAGGAGATTGATCCAAAGACAGGCGAACACTCTCGCCTGGTTGAAGTAAAACATGGCCTATGAATGTAGCAAGTTGACCTTCCAGATATTTAGCCAAGTGTTTTATGAAATATTATCGCTTAGGAAAATATACTCTGAATGCTAAAGTTCTATATTGATATTATTGAAAGAATTTTATATTTTATTACCTATATTAGGTACTTATTATACATGATAATCATTTTAATATCTCTAATATGGGCTATTTTTATGACTGGGGGCCTCTGGTGTTTCGTGGCAGCCCCAGAGCTGCGCTAGTTGAAAGATCGAGATCACCCATCAACCAGCTGAAGTCTTGTTTGTGTCCAAGCTTAGCCAAGCCATTTACGCACTCTTAAAGGTGGGGTTGGACAATCATATGTTGATGCTTTGACAATTCCCTGTATGGCTGAACTCTTAATCATCTTGGTCTCTTTTGATCAACGATCAGCAGCTTGGCATGTATGAAACAAGGTGATGTGAGGAAATACCACGATATTGCCATCTTTGTCACTGAATGGAACAAAACTTGAACTTTTCCTACTACCGTAGTATTAACAGACTGATACTGATAAGGCTCCGGGCCATCAACGTCACTGATCCTCGGGTGGCGTTCTGGAATTAAACCCCCAGCCATGAGTGCGGGGAGCTACCCCCTGTAGTTTGACTCTGAGCGGCTCTTCAGCCCGCTAAAACAGATCGTCCCGGGCCAAAGCTCCCTGTATCCAGCTATGACGGGAGCTACATGCAATACGTATCACGGGTAATCGACGTCATCGACATCGCTCATGCCTTGCACTTGAATCCTTTCCTTGGTTGATTGCGTTTCAAGCAACCATCCCAAAGCGATGAATCAATCGAAATGGGCCAAGTAGTATTATTTGTGTGACGCTAATTCACTCTGGCGTCGTGTCAATATTTCATTTCCTCTCCCTTTTCTGCTGTTCTCCTTCTCTTCTCTCCCTCTCTTCCTTTTCTTATTATACCAGAGTTTGGGGAAGCTCACCTAACCACCAGCTCACTTCTCCATCGCCATCATGTCGCAGTTCGACGAGCAGACTGTACCTGCGGCTGGGCAGCATTACAGTGCCCAGAACCGCATTCCCAATGTTCGCCAGTTTATGGATAAGCTGGATCAGGACAAGAAGGCTCGCGATGCTGAGATTGACGAGCAGCTTAAGCAGAACAAGATTCATGGCGAGACAAAAGATCACAAGAATAATAGAGCTGAAGCTCTCCGAAAGCAGAAGGATATCCGTACCGTGCGGGATCCGGTAACTGGAAAGGATGTTGGTATTCGAGACGCGGACATCGATTACAAGGAAGCCGTTGATAACCCTCAAGTAAGTCGCGATACAATGCAACAACAGCCAGAGCTAACAGTCTACCAGTTATCGATCCCAAACGAGAACTTGGGAAAACCTGCCACTATCGCAACCTCTTCGAAGCAATCTGGCGAGGAGTATCGTTACGCCCAAGATGTTACAGCACCACCAGACCCCGTTCAGGAGGGTGCTACATCTGATGTTCCTATCAGAAGTGAGAAAACATCTGTGGTGTTTTACAAGACCCCCTCAGTCAGTTACGAACCAATGTTCGCGATTCTCGAGCAGCGCACCAATGTATTGTGCACCGGTATCTTTGTCGCCATCGTTTTTATTGGAAAGATGTTTGGTGGCCGTCTGCTTGGTCTTATACCCCTGGGATTCTGCGTGGCTTCAGGTGTTTTCCTCTGGACAAAGGACTTGATCCGCCAGGGTAGAGATATGGAGTGGTCGAGCGAGCAAGAGCGTGGTGAAACTGCCACTGCGAACCTGATTCCTGAGTCGGTTGAGTGGATGAATACCATGCTCGGAATCATGTGGGGACTGATCAACCCCGAGATGTTTGTTGCTGTTGCTGATACGTAAGTTGATCCCTCCACTAAGAATGTCTTGTTGCTAACTGTAGCAGGCTCGAAGATGTTATGATGGCATCTGTTCCTGGTGTTATTGAGAATGTTCGCGTTGCAGACATCTCCCAGGGCAACAACCCTATTCGTATCCTCAACATGCGTGCTCTGCCCGACTCGCACGTCCAAGATATCAAGGACGAACAACATAAACAGAACGAGAAGACCACCGACCCGGAAGAGCTTGCGGCCAATGAGCAAGCCGGTTCGTTTTATAACCTCGAGGTTGCCGTCGCCTATCATGCGAAGCCCTCCGGAGAGGACATTGCATCCAAAGCGCGCAACATGGGCATGCAGCTTGTGTTCTACCTCGGTATCAAGGGCCTCTTCGGCGTTCCGTTGCCTATTTGGGTCGAACTCCAAGGCCTTGTTGCAACCGCTCGAGTCCGACTCCAACTAACCCCTGATCCCCCTTTCCTCAAAACTCTCACCTTCACACTGATGGGCATTCCCAAGGTTCAGGCCGGCTGTACACCCATGATCGAGAAGGGCGTCAACATCCTTAACCTGCCTCTCATCTCCAACTTTGTTAACTGGGCCATCGGTGCTGCCGCGTCAATGTATGTGGCCCCCAAGAGTTTGTCTCTTGATCTCAGCAAGATGCTCCAGGGCGATGACATCAAGAAGGAGACTTTGGCTCTTGGCGTCATGTTCGTTCGCATTCACAAGGCTACTGGTCTCAGCAAGCAGGATCAGCGTGGAAGCAAGGGCGGCGGTTCCGACCCTTATATCACCATCAGCTGGAGCAAATTCGGAAAGCCCCAGTTCTGTACTCGAGTTATCCAGGACGACCTTAACCCCCTTTTCGAGGAGAGCGCTGGGCTTCTTGTCACTGCTGATCTCCTCAAGGCTGACGAGCAGCTGTCGGTTGAGCTCTGGGACAGTGACCGATCTTCCGCTGACGATGTTGTCGGCAAGGTCGAGCTTAGCATTCAGAAGTTAATCCAGCATCCCGGTAAGATGTTCCCTCAAGTTTCCAAGCTTCGTGGAGTCAAGGCCGACAGTGAGATGCCTGGAGAGCTTCACTGGGAAGTAGGTTTCTTCGGAAAGACGCAATTCCGCAAGGCTCTTCGAACAGATGGTCGGAATCTCAACCTCCCCAAGGCGCTCGCGGACAAGCCTGAGCTTCAAGAGAACAAGGGCGCCATCGACACCAAGGAGGAGGATGCCGTTATCCACACCCCCCCTGACCCGTTGTGGCCATCTGGTATTTTGAGCATCGTTGTCCATCAGATTGTTGGCTTAGAATTGGAAAACATCAAGGGCTCGAACGGAAAGAGAAAGGGTAGAGAGTATGAGCCAGCTCGTCCTGAGGCTGGCGAAGTCAAGGAAGAGCAGGCCAAGTCTCTCCCCAGCTCCTATTGCACCATCCTGCTCAATGACGATCTTGTTTACAAGACGCGAACAAAGGTCGTTTCTTCTCAGCCCATTTTCAACGCAGGAACCGAAAAGTTCATCCGCGATTGGCGCTCTGCTATCGTTACTGTTGCAGTCCGCGACTCACGCAACCGACAGCATGACCCGCTCATTGGCGTTGTTCCTCTCAAGATTACAGATATTCTTCAAACCAGCAGCGAGTCCACCAGGTGGTATCCTCTTGACGGTGGTATTGGCTTTGGTCGTATTCGTATCTCTCTATTATTCCGCTCCGTTGAGCTTCGTCTTCCTCCCACTCAGCTGGGTTGGGATATTGGCACCTTCGAGTTCGTGTCTGAGACCATTACCACCACTGGCTATGCTCCAGCGAACCATGCCAAACTTCGCTTCCGTACTGGAGGCTCGTCTGCCAGCGTCGGCAAGAGTTCCTCCTCCCGTGAGGCCGACGGCATGTCTTTCAACATTGGCGGCGATGAAGGCAACCAACGTGTCCGCCTACCGGTTCGCCACCGTTACAGTTCACCCATTTTCATGGAGTTCTACCCCAGCGGAAAGCGAAACCCCGATGCCTACGCCGTTCTTTGGCTTCTGGAGCTTGTTGATGGTGAGGAGACAGACTTTGACATCCCTGTCTGGAAGTGCAATCACAGCGTGCGACTTTCCCAGAACTATATTACTGAAGAAAACTACAAGTCAGTTCCGGATATCGAGATGGAGCAGATTGGACGAGTTCGATTCAAAGGCCGATTCTCCGCAGGAACAGACTCGGACCATATCAAGTTTGCTAGCACAAACGACGATCGCGAGACAATTGAGGCTTGGGAAGCCTGCTATGCTGAAGGCGTGCGCAAGCAGGATGTCGAGGCCGAAGTGCCTCAAGTGATCCAGAAGCTTCATGAAGAGTCTTTGACGCACGGCCGTGATGTTCTCGCCCAAGCTGACGAGAAGCAAAAGGCCAAATGGCTTGCCAAAGATGGCACCGACTGGAGTGGAGCTTTTGGCGAAGATCCGTCTGCTCTGATGCGAAAGCAGAAGAGCCACGGCGAGTCGGACGAAGAATATGACGACTATGACACCTCTGACCCCGATCTTGGCATCCAAGACGGAGATACTGAGCCTACCGATCCTTCAGATGGTCGCCCGTCGCTTGATACGACAGGCACAAACGCGACGAGCTCTACCAATGATTCCCAAGCCAGCTCCAGCAGCAAGAACCCCATCAAAAAGATCAAGTCATACCGCTCAGACAGCCGCGATATGCACCGCAAGCACCGAGGTCTCATGCAATGGCGACCGATGCGCAACGCTCAGTTTGCCAAGGATGAAGCAAAGTTTGCTGTTCGAAAGGTAGCCAAGCTTGGAGCCCTGGATGGCCGAAAGCCCGACGTTGAGACTGAGGTTTAATGCGGTTAACTTTTCCTTTGTTTTATGTAAAGTGGTTGGTAAACGGATGAGATTGATGATGGCACGATTGGAGTTTTGCTCGTTATGATTATCTTGTATAAATACGAATAGTATCCCTAGTTATTCGAAATGAATTGAATCCCTAATATTAAATAATACACTCTTATCCTCTTACTGCAAACGCGTGAAGGGAGGAAGACACGGAAAGTTGTGTCCCAGATACTGATCCCATGATACTCGAGAAGACCTATAAAATTACATTAGCTAAATTTATAGTGAGTTAGTTACTATAATATAGTGGTTGCCTGATATATACTCTCTAATTTATAGCGGTTTTGCGGATAAGGCTTATCATCAGAATGACTCTCTCAGTCTTCCTCCGAAAAATCGTAGCACCTAGCTCTCAACGTTAAAAAATTCGAATTAATGTATTTTAAAATGGTGGTGTCAGTAATTTAATGAATACATACAAATCACATATTGCTCTTCGAATTGGCAAGTTCACCTTGAATATGTAGGTTGGATCTCTGTCTGATGTTTAAGCACGTGAGCAGATGAATTGGGCTTCGCGCCAGGCAGGGATCTAACTTGGCACTTTGCGATCCTACCTTAGCTAAGTACCTTCGCATCTTATTCACGGCAATATATAATTTCACTTGTTATTCAAGACGACGTAATAATACATCAAGAGCTTTGTTCTCTTCTTTGTCTCAGCAAGATACTTTGTTTTTGACTAATTCTGCAACCAACCGCCCTCTGCACGCTTAGCACCGTCGCGCCACGCCGCGTAAAAGCGTGTTAAGCTGTGTACCATGGCCTTCAACAGCATAAACCCAGGGGACGGCAGCCAAAGAAATCAGCACGCCCATTTATCACTGCACATTTCTCGCCCCAACTCTGTGTCTGATAGTGTTGACTCGGAGGACCCTCTAGCCGGAGATGCACCAACGAGAAGTCACAGCCAAAGCCCAGTTAAGCAACATCCAAGATCCTTAACTCCAAGTGGTCGATCACGTCTTGCTGTTCTTCTTAGCAAGTCACCAGCACACTTTGAGTCCCACAGAGAAGTCAGCATTGAGGAGGAGGAGGAGGAAGATGACTTTGATACGCCAGTCACATCAGATCTTACCCCACGGGGAAGACCAAAAGTGTTGTTCAAAGCAGACAACGTTGTGAACACTTGGAGTCCAGACCCTGCGCAGACGGGTGTTTCCAGCGATGCAACGTCCACAACACCAGCAGAACGGAGAGGAAGAGGAAGACCAAAAGGATCTACCAATAAACTAAAAGGTCTACAAACAGCCGCTGGTTCTCGGCAGGCCCGACAAGTCAAGCCGCGGCCTCATCCCATCGGCTTTCCAAAACGAAGAGGCAGGCCGCCAAAGCAACCTTCACCACCTCCCGAGACTATCTACTACAAGGTGGATGCGCCATTCTTCGCTTTTCTGTGTGAGTGGAAGGGCTGCAGGGCTGAACTACACAACCTCGAAACACTCCGACGGCACGTTACCATCGTCCACGGCCACTCTGATCATTGCGAGTGGGGGGACTGTGAGAAGCTGAACGATACATCTGAGTTTGAAGATGATGAGGGGCTCAGAGAGCATGTTGAGGAGGCGCATCTAGTGCCGCTATCATGGCACGTCGGTGATGGACCAAATAACCTTGGAGTTCGGGATATGCCGAACACGGGGGATGTACCAGATTATCTCAAAGACGAGCAAGGTAATCAGGTTACACCCTGGGTCAAGGATCAACAGGTAGAGGATTTGTTCACGTGGAGGAAGAACCGACGCAAGCTGAAGGAGCTGCTTATCCGTCTGAACGATAACCTCCCTGATGGGTCGGACGAGGAAATGGGAGTTGAGAGTTAGTTAGGGCGTCTGATAGCTCAGAGTCTGGAGTTTTTAGGTAGCATTGAGCGCATTGACGGCTCGGGTCTAATGCAGGATGAGTTTATGTTCAAGGTTAGCTTTTAGGTATTGATGGTCTTGAAGTTTCTGCTGTGAAGGTCGTATTGGTGTGGTGCTGTCAATGGCTCGATACGAGGAGCTTTTGCTCAGTGAAACGTGTGGAGGGATGTCTCGTCCCCGCGTTTTATTCGGTGAGATGGTGACTTGTATGATATTATACGCCTCCATGTAAAGGGCTTGTCTTTCGATTGGAGCATCCTGGCGGTCGAAATCTAGGGTTGATATTATCGCACAATACGATATATAAGGTGCCCTAGCTTAACCACAAGGGACTTTGGTCTTTTGTGTGTGACAGATATTATCAGCCACAGCTGAGAACTCTTTGTCGATTACCCGTGTATGATTTCACCAAAATGAGGCTGAATTCGCAATTTTCCCACTGCAGATGGCGTTCAGCTCAGTCGCCTCAGCTTAATATCATTGGCACGTAAAGAAATTAGAAGCGTCATCCACACGTCCCGAATACCCGAGATGGAGGACGGGATCTACAGCGCATCGACACTTGAACATTTTTGGATTTTGGAACTTTTGCAGCTTAAATTACCATTAACTAGACCAGATAAAATGCATAAACTTTGAACATTGTATGTACAGAAAACACCAAGCATCAGTCATTCCCATCTATTAGGTACCAGAACAGCCAAACAGTCCTCCTTTTTTAGTGCTAGTAAGAGTAACTTCCCTTGCCGCGTCCGAGGGGGTTGAGGACCTGGATGAGACCAGGAGCAGCCAGAGTCGATGCGGGAACATCATCGGGAGTGGCGATGTTGGAAGAAGTGGTGAGAGCAGCGTGGGTGAAGCCCTGAGCGACGAGCTTCTCGAAGGGGAACTCTGCCTCGAGAGTGACCTTCTTGCCATTCCACTTGACGTTCTCAGCCTTGACACTGTAGGGGAGCTGTTGGCCAGTGGTGTAGGTGATGTAGAGCTCCTCACCCTTGTGGGACTTGTCGAGGGTAGCGCTGAAAGAGAGGCTCTGGTCCTTGGCATCGATGACAGCAATAGCACCACCGTTGACCATCAGAGGAGGGAAGATGGGAAGGTTAATCTTCTTGATGTCCTCAGTGCAAGAGCCGGGGACGACAAAGCCCTGGAGAGCAGACCAGGCAAAGGCGGCGGGGACGGTGGTCAAGAAGGGAGACTCGGAGGGAATCTGGCCGAGGTAGAGACGGTAGAAACCGTTCTGCTCACCCTCTTGGCCGATGACGGATGAGATCAGGCGGACAACCTCGGGGAGACCATCTTTGCTGAAGATAACGTTGGCGTCTTGGAGGGCTCCGAGGACAACGGCAGTGAAGGTCTCGGCGAGTTGGATGGCGTCCTTGAGGGTGTTGACGGGGAATTTGTATTTGCAAGGCGAAGGTGCAAACTTCTTGGCTGACTGGAGAGTAGCCTGAGCTCCAAGGGCGTGCTGCTCCTCTTGCTATTCCAAGTGTCAGTCAACTGGTATATTTGTCTTTAAGGTGATATACTTACAGCAATAACTGTCTTGAGGACGTGGACAGCCTCATCGTACTTATCTCCATCAACTCTATAACCCTTTACCTTGTTGGTAACATTGTAGAGCAGAGAGCTAAAGTAAGCGGTCTCGAAGAGCTCGTTGAACAAGATGAGCTGGAAGGCCGTGGTAGAGCCAGCGCCAAGCGAAGTTGGAAGAGCACCACCAGGAAGCTTGCCACCAGCCTGGATAGCAATCTTTCTCTCTCCCGCAGCATCGGGGTTAGGGAAGCCATTCGAAGAGGGAACCTTGTAATATCGGGGAACTAAGCCTGCAAGGGCAGAGCTGATGAGGCCTGCAGAGGCAAAGAGTGTTGAGAAACGCATAGCTACTGCTGCTGTTATGAACGATAGGGAGCGTTGACTATGTAGGATAAATAGGCAGGGAATGTGATATTGTTTTAAAACTGCAAGATGGAACAAGACAGTGAATGTGGTTTAGAATAAAGAGAAAGATATCGAGGGGGTGCTTGGGAGATATATAGGTGAGTGACAACACTGGAGGAGGCTGAAGCGAAAGAATTGAGTTTACGGCGAGTGAGCCTCCGAGGGGTTTGAAGGTATCATGACGACATGAATATCAGAGAACGAATGCAATGAGATTGCACTCATGCTGAATCTCGCTGTCTTGATGCTAGGTCTTACCATCATGTCTAGATCTAGGCTGGAGGCTGCTAAACTAACGACTTAGACCGGCTAACACGGCCAAAGCTGTCTATCTTTGGGTGTACAGCAGGATCGGAGAATTGCGATAGTGTATAGAGACGATGTTACCATGAATATTGATTCGTCATCGATACTCTTTCGAATGCTTAGACCAAGATACAGCCTCTGCTGTCCGTGACGGGATCATTTGCGCCGAAAGGCAATTTCCCGTCAAAGAGGCTCTAGCAAACAGAAAGATTCCAAAAAGGTAGAAAATAGTACATGATGCTGGATGTAACTGTTTCAAACCTAAAGTCGGCTCATCTGCCGTGTGGCTGAACGCCAGCGATACTACGTGCAATCTGACTCCGCCCCACGGCGACAATCTGCTCCAGCTTTAGTGCCAGGAACTGACCATGGCTAAATAGGTCTTACTGTAAGACGGTGGAAACGGCATAGGGCTTAGACTTGTCATAAGGTAGTCCCCGGAGGGCTTGGGCTCGGAAGGATGGATTCCTCTGGACGGGACTGCGGTTATCCGTTGCTAATTGTGGACTTTGGTAAGCTAGTTTCTATTCTAATGTTTATGGATGGGTCGTGATTAGATAGCAGAATTTCTCGACTTGGAATAATGTTTTCTTTTGGTATTAACTAGGCATGAGATGACAATATACCGACGTGGTAGTAGCCGCTATGGTAATGTCAAAGAGTTGAATGCAGTCATTAAGCATCGGGAGTTCCTGAAGTCTGATCAAGAATGACGGGACAGATTAAACATTGAATTAAATAAAACTGATGGTCCCTTGAACTCAAACAAATATTGCGTGCTCGAAAAGGTTTACGTTCCTGGATCTCCTTCGCGATGCTACTCGGTCTCATCTGTTATCGAAACTTTATTGAGACTTTGATACTAAACACTGCATACACTCACACATCTGCCTTCAAGCTTAATATACTATTGAACTATAAGTACGAGTGACTAAAGGATGACATGTTGGCTATTAACTATTGATCCGAGCTGAAGGCTCGCATGCGGTTTACTACGTTCTTTATACGAAAAGGGTGTGATATGTGAGTCGTGCCGTCTTTTGTTGACATCAAGTTTCTTTCAGAAGGATACCAACGGTGCCCAATAGATTCTTATTTACCGAGTTATTTCTTTTCGCCTAGTGCGCTGCTGTTCCGTGGAGGTTATCCATGAAGCTTTAGTGATGAATCCATGGTGAGAAACTACGTTACCGTTTTTCCACTATAGAAGTATCTTCCCAAAGCTATTGCCTAACTTGTTCATTATGAACTCCAAACCATGAGAATAACTCATGAGATGTCAAAGAATATTCATATGCATTACTCAGGAATCTCCTTTGGAGAGTTGATTATGAATAATTATTCTTACGAAGTTGGGTGCAACAAATACCCTACACCTAGACACTCAGAATTCCTGAATTAGTCCTGTTCCCTCTTATCAAGTTGATCTCTATATAGTATTGGATGTTTTATTGATTTAAGGAAATTAAATTCATTTGTCTAGTTATTAAGATAGAGCCGTGTTGTCTTGCACCTCTCAACGGAGTCCAAGGTCACCTTTGAATGTGATATCAGATCACGGCAAACTCTACGAATAGTAAGCGTTATACAATCAAGATAGATATTCTAACAATTTAATGTCATTAGAATATTGATTAGAAGCCATAATACATGCTAAACAACATGCAGAAGGGTGCTGATGGGCATTAAATGTAGAAGCTGGAGTATAACAAGTTGAATATAATCTGTGCCCACAACAAAATGAGTAGGATATGATAAACCTTTGGCATAAAACACCACTCAAAAGTGCAAAATAAGCAGAATGATAACATATTGTAACACCATGCTATAACAGTACAAAAGTACCGTTATCCCTAACCATCCATTTCCACTGCCTTCGCCTCTTTATCGAGGCGCTCAACCAATTCTATCGCCTTCTGACATTCCTCCAAGTTCCAAAGAGTATCGAGCGTATCAATATGATCTCGCCCAAGTAATTTTGTCTGAAGTCTGGCAGCTTCCTCCAATATTCTCTTTGCATCGCCAAGCATATCCACATCAGGGTACAAGTGTCTGTCATTCATGAAAGCCTTGCCAAACAACATCCAAGTATGTCCAAGGCTGGTCATAGCTGTGAGAGTTTTGGGATGTTCCTCACCAAGAGCCCTTTTACTCGCCTCCAGAACTTGCACTTCCAAGTCCTCTGCATCCGAGAGTCTGCCTTGCCTATTGAGCGACATCGCCAGATTTGCCTTGCTACAGAGAGTTTGAGGGTGCTCTTCACCAAGGCCCTTGATATTTGCTTCCAAAACGCTCCTCAGCATTTCTTCCAGCTCTTCTCCTTCAAGAGTCGTTGCAAGATTAGAAATCGCCCGAGTGGTGTCAGGATGATCATCCCCAAGGAGACGTTTTCTGACCTCGACAACATGACTCCATAGCTCTCTTGCTTCATCAAACCTATCTTGGTCGTATAAGTTGGAGGCCAAGTTGCTCATGGCCCCGAGGGTAAAGTCATCTTCATCGCCGTGGAGTCGTTTTGAGATCTCCATAACGGTGATCAATAGCTTGTTCGATTCTTCAAATTGACCCTGTTCCGCTAGTGAGTACGCAAGATCAATCATTAAAACGAGGCTTTCTTCGTGCTCTTCTCCCAGTAACTCCGTCCGGATATTAACTCCCTCATGTTGAAACCTTTCTGCCTCGCTGGATCGGCCTTGGTAGGAGAAGAATGACCCGACTCTATGAAGCATAGAAGCCCTGACTAGTCTGTCTTCATCTACTTCAATTCTCTGCACTGCAAGGACAGAGTACGCATGTGCAAGATACGCAGTGCATGTTGCTATGTCCTCAAATCTTGCATAAGGGTAAAAGTCCGACACAGCTAGAAAGGCATGTCTTGAAAACTCGGCCATGGTCCCTTTCCGAACCAACCAAGCCCGTGTCACCAATTGTACGAGGCGATGCATATTGTGGCCACCACCTTGCTCTGCTCGAATGAAGCAGAATGCCTTCAGAACCCCGAGCGCTTTAATAAGTTGCATTTTGATGTTTGCCTCTGTGTGCCCCTTTTCCTCGCTGTAGAACTCGAGGAATTCTAGAGGTATTGCTTGACGGTCGAACAAGCTCATTAGGGCGAGAAGTTGACCAGCGAATGGGTACTGTCTCTCGATCTGTTGAAAGGACAACATCCAGGTTTGGGCGACAGCTCGTGGGGTGTCCGAGTCTCTCCCCACAGCTTCAAAGTCTTCGTTCAGGAGATCGACGAGATCATTTTCGCTTCCGTCTAGGAGCTCGAGGTATTCTGTGACAGTGATGGAATTCTCCTGAATGAAGGCAGCAGCTTGAACCAAAGCGAGAGGAAGAAACTCCAGACGAGATGCGAGTTGTGAGAGAATTTGGGGCTCATCTGATTGTTGCAGACCTTGTCGCAACAGCTGAGTTGCCTCATGTTCGTCCATCTTGTCCACCTCGATGGGGCGTTTCCCTTTCGTCAGCCTTGAGCCGGCCTGCATATTCCTCGTTGTGATAAGGACAGTACCATGAGTACAATCCGGTATGAATCGCCCCAAACTATCCTCAGTGCTAGACACTGGCTTGGAGGATCCGTCTGACTGAGGGAAGAAGAGTTGCATATCATCAGCATTATCGATGACCATCAACCACTGTCCACTCTCCTTGCTCTCCAGCCAATTTCTGACTTCAGTAAAAACGTCAAAGCTCGAATCTTCATGTCCTGGGATCTTGTACTCTTTTGCGATATTGGAATAACCTTCTGAGAATCGTTCTGCACTGCTGGCATGGACCCAAAAGACGGATGTGTCTGTTAAAGCTTCTTGTAGCCAGTACGCGTAAGACAGTGCGATCTGAGTTTTTCTATCTACAATTAGTGATTACTTGTAAATGAGGGTTATTGAACGTACCCAACTCCACCGAGACCGTGAAGTGCAGCTCTTCGGTGCTCTTTACCCTGTAATTGAGGTTCTAGATGACCAAGCTGGTCTTTCAGTAGTTGGAGTATCCCGGATCTTCCCACAAAATCGGGGTTATAAGTGTAAGGAACGAGATCTGGAGATTATTAGTATAGGTTCGTAAAAGAGTCCTCGAATACCTACAATGTGCGACAGGAGTGTGTCCCTGAGACTTGGCCTGTGTTTGTTGTATTCTCTTCATCCAACGCTTAAGCTCCCCACAAATGGCAACAAAGCCAGGTTCATTCGGGTTAGCAAACTTGGTCATTTCAGCATGGTTCTTATGTATGCCGATTGAAATGTAACCAGGCAGTATAGCTGAATGCTTCGGGACGATCAAGCCGAATCTCTTGGTGGGCAGCTCTTCATAGAAACAAGTGATCTGTATCATGCTGGCTTCTTCTTTACTGCGCGTCATGAGAAGAGCTTGAAAGCTGTCTTGGATACGGGCTAAAACTTCCGAATCTTCTCTAAGTACTTGAACGATGTCGCTGTTGGTCTCCTTGATTACTCCCACCGAGCGTGAAACCAATTCGCCGATCTTGGCGAGACTTGATCCGTGATGTGGCGTTCCAAGAAAGATGACTCCACGTGTGAAATCAACAATATCTTGAAGATGTTGTTCAGAACGTTGTTTTGCTGCCACAAGTGCCTGGTTCCTCCATGAGCCGGATCATCAGGCCAAAGTGATAGAGGAACTTACATCTTGACAAACAAGTCCTCCAAGACTATGACAGACAAAGATAATAGGTCGGTCATTCTGATTATGTATATTAGTTAAGATATATCGAGGAGGTGTAAGTTCTTACCGTATTGTCGCTTTGTCGAAGCGATGCAAGAGCCGTCAAGAGGTTATATGCATGATTCGAGATCCGATTTTGGGAAGGCACATCTTCTTTGCTAGTGACAGTCGCGTCATAAGAGTAAGTGAGAACACGAGCAGTCTTGAGCTCTAAAGGTAGTAGTGTTTTTGGCCATGGGTTTTCTGATTTTTTATCTGTCCATGTCTTTTGACAATCCCCTTTTAGCCCATGGACGAAGACGATACTGAGAAACACTATTAGACAAGTTTCCTAATTTGTGACAAGTAAACTCACTCAATGTTATCATATTCGGAGCTATGAAAGGTTCGAATTCCAGAGTAAAATTCTGTTGTTCGGGATCGAGTGAATGGTTTTGGTGATGGCTCGGGAGTTGGCTTGTCGTCAAGACTGGGATTTTTATCTGATTTAAATCTAGAATGAAGGAAGCGACGCAAAGAAGAGACCATTTTCAAGAAAGCAAATAATTATACATGATGGATAAAACTTCACAAGGACAGATTCGATAAACATGGGCATCAGTGTGGTTTCATAGAAATCCTGGAGTATCTCTCAGCCCATCACGATGCACTCATAAGCGCCGGGCCCCAGCGACTCCAGCTACATCAAGTTTGATGTTGGTTGAAGTTATCGAATAAGAATTGCAGCTTCCTTGTGCGATGTAGACATGGGTATGCCATTAGAGCTAAACAAATTACAAGGCGGTTAAAGAAAAACATGGCCTCCATCTGATAGTTTACCTAGGTATTCCTTTTCAAAATAATGATAATACTTAATTAAATATATTCTGAAAGCTTTAAAACCGTTAAACTAAAATGATTAATATTTTCTCAATATACCTACTTAGGTCAAGCACTCTTACACTGCGGGCCAATATCAGTGGGAAGGACATTAGTTTATGACATGCGCATGTACATATACACCAATAGACAAGGATTAAAGAAAACATCTCATCTAAAAGAAGATCTAGAGCCAAACATCGAAGAACAATAAAGTTACTAATAGCCTTGCGGAACACTGCAGCGCTTCCATACAATTGGCCAAAATTAGCATCGCGGCTAATGCCTGGCGAGCTCAACAGAATGCAGGTATGGCGGCCAGGAATAAGCGACCGCAGACCCTCTAAACAAACAGAGATAATATAGTAGTGTCATTAGATGAAGTTGGGAATATAAAGGGAATTACGCATGATTTCTCTATGTTATTGTTTCAATTATTTCAACGTGCACTCGAAGTCGAGAAAGGCTTCGCGTAAGTTCTCGGCGCTTATACATTTATGACTCAATTCAACTTGGTTGATAAGCTCACGAGGAGCGGATGCCTAGAAACTCAAAAATCACACTGGCAAGACTGGGTATATATAAGAAGCATTGCTCCGCCGTGCGCGGCTCGTTTTCTTTTACTTATCATACAAAGTTGAAACACGGTCAAGTCCTTTAATAGAAACAAAGAACTCCTATCAAGTCTTGCACAATTGAAGGAATACCTTTGTGATAAAAATAATTTGTGATCAAAATAGATCCAAGGACATCTTTTGCGCTCTGGGAAATAATTTTAAAAGTCTTCCTTCTTCTTCTTCTTCTTCTTTGGCGTGTTCTATTAATCCTGTTTGTCTTGTTGATATCTCTTACCTGAGTGGAGCCTGAGGCACCCACGACCCGTACTCTCCTCTAGCTCTAGCTTCGCCTATGAACCTTGTCCTAGCCCGAATCATCACCATCAACACCACTTCACCTCACACGACCAGCTGCGCTCGTCTCCATCGCCGTCATCATGTCTGGAGACTCTGCTGAGGTGGCGGAGGATTATCGCATGGCTCTGGAGGACCTCTCGTCTAACATGCGCTTCGAGATCAGCAACCTGACAGTTATCGCTCGTGAGAATACTGAACATGCCCTAGCCATCGCCGAAGTTTTGCAACAACACATCCTCAAGGTGAGTTGGGGCTCATGAGTGCAATCTGCAGCGCTCAATTTCCTCTTCTTTCAGCTGCTAACTTTTATATAGGCGCCCCCGAACAAGAAGCTCCCAGCTCTGTACGTACTCGACTCGATCGTCAAAAATGTTGGCACCCCATACACCCTCTACTTCGGCCGCAATCTCTTCAAAACTTTTATGGAATCATACGCAGTAGTCGATCAGCCAGTTCGTCGCAAGATGGAGGAGATGCTTAGAACATGGAAGGAACCTGTTCCTGGATCAATGGACAGCAGACCTGTCTTTTCGCACGAGTTGGTGCGCCCCATTGAAAATGCACTCTTCAAGGCACGCGCCGCGAGCATGCCCCAAGCGGGAATGATGCCAGGGCGACCGCGATCTGCCGTGCCCCATCGTGATACCCCAACACCGCCTGGGCCTGGGATGAGACCCCCTCCAGGTCATCCGGCCCAGCAGCAGCAGCAGCAGCAGCAACAATACACATCATCAAATGGAGGACAGTCATTGAGCAATGACATTCGGAATCTAATTGTGGCCATACAGGCTGAAGCCTCGCGCAATCCACAAGATGCTGGTGTTCAGACTAGATTAAGAGCACTCCATGACCTGCAGGGCATTGTGAACAGCACTAGCTTGCCTCCGGATCAGCTTGAGCTCATTAAGAACAAAGTAACTGAACTTGCTGCCGTAAACATGATGGCGCCTCTTACCCAAAGGCCTGCGCCTACTCCTCCTGTGCCTGTTCAAGCACGCCCGATGCCTCCAGTGTCCGTAGCCCATCCTCCGCCTGCAGCTCCGGCTCCGGCGCAAGAAGGTGTGACGCTTGATGCGCTCTTGGGCAAGGGAGCCTTGGCCGCCTTGATGGCAAGACAGTCGGCTACACCTCAAAGCTCAACACCAACTCCTCAGCCCCCTCAGGCTCAACCTGAACCACCAAAGCCCCCAATGCCCTCCATGTCTACAATGCCAGCCATGGCCCCTATGCCATCAATGTCAGCGATGCCTACAATGCCCGCGATACCTGGGATGTCATCGGCACCGGCACCAACAGCGAATGCAGCCCCGTGGAGTCTTCTTGATCAACTACGAAAGTCAGGTCTGCTCCCCCCTGCGCCAGCATCCGCGCCAATGCCAATGCCAATGCCAGTGCCAGTGCCGGTACCAGTTCAAGGTGGTATCAACGTGGCCGCTCTAAAACAACCCTGCCAGCCTTCTTTGATCCGTCAACTACATAATGACCTAGGTCAGCCTTGTACTCAGTGCGGTAGACGGTTCCGAGATGATGTCGCCGGCAAGAAGCAAAAGATTGCTCATATGGACTGGCATTTCCGTGTCCACCAGCGAACCAACGAAGCCGAGAAACGTGGTATGCACCGGAGTTGGTACGTTGACCAACGCGTAAGTCACAACCGTCCCTCCTCAGATTACAAAGTCACTAATAATAGCTCAGGACTGGCTAAAGTCAAGAGAAGCCGTCGATGTAGACCACGTCCCCACGCCTGAAGACGTTGCCGCGCAGGCTTCGAAGGCATCTGAGGCTGCTAAGCCAAAGTACATCCCGGTGCCTGACTCATCCCGCGGCATCAACACCGTGTGTCCAATTTGCCAGGACAAATTCGAAAACAAATGGCTTGATACAGCGCAGGAATGGGTATGGTTAGACACAGTTCTAGTTGGCAATCGGGCATATCATGCTTCGTGCCATGCAGAAGCAACACGAGATCGGGAAAACACACCAATATTGGGCAAACGAAAGGCCGAAACAAGCATGGTATCGCCCAAAGTGCGGTCACTAAAGACATCAGCTTAAAGAAAGCAAACACTGGAAAAGCATATACATATATATTGGCTTGGCGGCATAGGCGTTATGGAATGAAACTTGAAAGGGACGGGCAGGCAGGCGGCGGTTGAAGCATTACTATGGAGTTATGTTGAGGGATTTTAGCATTTGAGTCAACCCAGCTATTGAATTGGTTCTCGCCGTAGTACATATAAACCTATCAAATTAGTATTTCCATCTTCTGCCTCTAAAACGAAACGAATTGTAGTACGAGCTAGTAAATACCGGTTCTATGGAGCCGAGAGCGGCCCGTTGTTCGGGGATTGGTCTGAACGCGTTCGACTCCATAACCATCTACAGCACATACCTAGCTCGCGTGTTCCACTCTATTTTATTCCACTTCACACCTACTTTCCATGATCATCCTATCAACCAACAGACGACACTTCGACACGACGTGCGCTATTCGGTCGCACAGACTTGCAAGCTTACCTTTTATCATCCGGTGATCGGCCGGCCCAACCACAGCCATTATGGCAGTCGACTGCCCCATCTGCAACAAGCCCGTGAAACCGTCCGAGATCAACAACCACATCGACTCGGGATGCGAAAGCTTCATAATAGACAAAGAGAAGGATCCGACGCCGCCACAGTCACAGTCACAGTCGCAGACGCCACAAAGCAACCCCCAAAAACGAACCGCCTCTAATTTCTTTTCCACGCCCGCCCCGAAACGACAAGCTGCCTCCGATAACCGCATAGCGACCTCTATCAACGGAGCTCTGCGACCTCTAGCAGGAAAGAAGAGGGCGTTCGAGGAGGGTCCTGGCGAGGGCCTAGGAAGCTCAAAGGATGCTGAGGATACGCCGAATGGAGGGTCGAGTGGTTGGGATCGAAGTACGGAGCAGGATGGAAGGACAGTGAAGAAGACCAAGACAAATCGAGCTGCGCCTTTGGCTGAACGAATGCGACCAAAAACACTCGACGAAGTATGCGGACAAGATCTAGTCGGATCAAGCGGCGTTCTTCGCTCCCTTATCGAATCGAATCAAGTACCCTCGATGATCCTCTGGGGTGCTTCAGGCACAGGAAAGACGACAATAGCACGATGTATCGCGAGTATGGTTGGCAGTCGGTTTATCGAACTCAATGCGACAAGCACAGGGGTCAGCGAGTGCAAAAAGTACTTTCAGGAGGCGACGAACGATCTTGCTCTCACTGGCCGAAAAACTATAATATTCTGCGACGAGATTCACCGTTTCAATAAGGCCCAGCAGGATGTCTTCCTCAAACCTGTTGAATCTGGTACCGTGACGCTCATTGGTGCTACGACGGAGAATCCTTCTTTCAAGGTGGCTAGTGCCTTGCTCTCGCGATGTCGTACTTTTACGCTACAATCTCTCACGACAGAGGATGTGGTGCGCATCCTTCAGCGTGCGATCAAAGAGGAGGAATCAGTCTACCCGCCAACACCACTTCTGGACGAAGCTATGATAACTTACCTCGCCCGGTTTGCTGACGGCGACGCTCGTACTGCCCTGAATCTCTTGGAACTTGCTCTCTCGCTCACAACTCGTGAGGGCATCACGCAGGAAGATATCAAGGCCGCCCTTACAAAGACTCTTGTCTACGATCGTGCAGGCGACCAACATTATGACACAATTTCTGCTTTCCATAAATCAGTGCGTGGAAGCGATGCAGATGCTGCCCTCTACTATCTTGCGCGCATGCTCCAATCTGGCGAAGACCCCCTATTCATCGCCCGTCGCATGGTCGTTATCGCCTCTGAAGACGTCGGTTTGGCAGACAACACCCTCCTACCTCTCGCTACATCTACATACACAGCCACTCAACAAATCGGTATGCCAGAAGCACGTATTCCTCTCGCCCACTGCACTGTCGCACTATGCAACGCGCCCAAGAGTACCAAAGCCTACCGAGCTCTCAACAACGCCTATGCAGCACTTCGCGAGCCAGGTGTCGCGGGTCTCCCTGTACCTCTTCACTTACGCAATGCGCCCACACGGCTTATGCGAGATATGGGTTATGGTGCTGAGTACAAGTATCCGCCAAACTACCGTGATGGTAAGGTGAGACAGACGTATCTGCCAGATGAACTCGTTGGACGTCGCTTTCTGGAAGATCGAGATTTGGGAACAGAAGTTGACGCAGATCTTGTGATGGGAGGAACATAATTCATGGAATAGACTGGATAAGGATAAAGGATAAAAAGCGTGTTTTGCATTGTCACAGGAGTAAAGATAGGTTTGGGTTCCCCCTCACGGGTTTTGTACTATAGAGATTTTTGGAGAAAGAATCATGTTCTCAAACTTGTAACTTGTATAATACTACAAATCAATATCCTTTATTGTTTCTTCATGATGATGCTATGGGCAATGCAATATGCGTATGCTATCCGCTGTAACGCCTAAAATCAAACCTGAAAACGCCTGTCTTATGCCCTTCGTATATAAATCTTTAATCATCCTGTGTCAAGTCTATGAAACTAATATCGCTCACTCGAAAAATATTAGCCCGAACACCTCTACGTTCCAGAGCTGCTGTCTCCCTAGCCACCAGCTCGTCGCGCTCTTCAGCGTCCACCTCCACCTCTTCGAAGAAACCCCGGGCGCTGTCTCGCGGGATGAGTAGCTTCTTCTTCCGCGCAGGGCTAGGGGCAGTGTTTCGGTCTGGTGGGAGGGAAGGCTGTTGTCGTTTATTGTGAGATGTAGGAGAGCGTGAGATGAGGGAGGAGAGAGGAACAAGATCAGACGACGAGTCACTATCAAAGTCATCATGAAATCTTGGTTGTGGTTTCGATTGCTGTTTTGGAGGTGGAAGTGGAGGTTTCACGGTAGCAAGCTGGGAGGAAGAAGAGTTCTTGGACTTTTTGGTAAACGTGTCCATGGACATCTGTTTTAACTTGGGCGGCTGGGATGTCTGAGAAGAAGCTGGCGGCCTCGTGGGACCAGAGCTTCGTGCCGGCTTCCTCAACATTTGCGTAGAAGCACTCGGTGGAGGCACTGCACGCAATGTGCTAGAGAGCTCCTGAGAAGCGACGACGCGTGCCCTTGGCCGTGGTGACGGCGAAGGGGGAGGCGAGTCTGCTGCACAGGGTGGGCTAGATGTGATAACAATCGCCTCCTGTTCATCTGGATGCTTTCGTGTCCTAGGAGTCACTTGTGAGCTGGCAAGTGCCCAAGGGGTTGTAGTCTGCCTAACGGGTCTACCCGAGGTCGACGTAGGTTGCTTACTTGGCTCCAGAGGGGAAGGGATTCGTAAACGACGAGAGGTTGTCGTTTGTATTGGTGAGGTGATTATGGCGCTCTCTTTTGACGTCCCCTTGGAAGCCATCGCAGATGCAGTATGGGGTTTACTCGCACGCACATACTTGTTCAGTGCGCCCGAAGGCATTGCTGTTTTAGACCCAGCTTTGGATCTCGTCGTTTTTGGTTCCTTTGCCTGGCGCTTCTTCCTTGCTGCGGCTTCTTGTGCTGCCTGAGCATCCGCGAAGACCCCTGGTACACGTAGTTTGGCCAATATTTCTAACGCCCAAACACCCTGTCGTGCTGAAGGATCATACGGAGCCGGTTGCCGTCTTGTCGTGGCGACATCTTCAATGTTCTCTGCATCTTCGACTTCTTCGTCGCTATTCAATGCGAGTCCGTTGCGGCCTTGTATAATCTTTTCATCTTCCTCTTTGGACAAGTCGATAGGAATGATTTCGCTCGGAACATGTTGTATTCGAACTTGGGGGACATTATCATTCTTGAGATCGGATCTAATGCCTGTGATCCCTTTGACGTAGTCCGCGTGGTCATTTCCCACTATACCCTGCAGATTCTGGACTAGAACTGCATGAGACAGCACCTTGATGAATTTGAGGGCACCCACTCGATAGTCCCAGCCAAAGACTTCTCGCGTAAACTCTCTTAGATCTTCAAATTCGATCTCTCGCTTGAGGTGCACCTTTTCGCGGATCTCCCCTATGCTACTTTCAGGCGACACAACGGGATGTGTGTAGTAGCGCAGAATCTTGAAGTCGGGAAAGGTTTCCGGTATTGCCAATGCCTTGTTTCTCCGCTTGAAAAGGCCTTTTTCGTTTGTGCGAAGTTCGTGTATCAGGGAATTTCTCCAAGCTTGGATCCCTTCCTTGTCCACGGCCTTCAACCGACAAAGATCTTTGCCAAAGCCAGCCTTGGCAGCCTCGACAGCGACTTTGATTCCACAGCCAGGGAGCCCATTAGGGTCGTAATCGCCACCGCTCATCAAAGCAACGAGAACCATGCCCTCCCGAGTAAGGCCGTGCTCTTCCAGTTTCATCTTTTCTGTATCGAGAAGCGAGACGTGTGTTGGTGTTGTGTCACGTTTCGACCCTGGTGACCATTGTCGCAGCATCTTTGTGCACCCAAACATCAAGGCATCAACATCCTCGGTCAAAACGACATCTACGATGCCATGCTTCTGTAGTAGGGCGCATTCTGCCTCAGCTTCTCCCGGCGCTTCGTGAATGCTGCACCCAAATAATCGAATCAATCGTTTTGCCTGTGCATTCGCAAAGGAGTCGCCGCGACCGGATCTTTTGTTTCGCTTGAGTGCAGGTTTATATGGACCGTCGAAAACGAAGATGGGCTCGACAGGACATGCCAATAAACGAACGAGGCGGTAGAATAAAGTTCGAATCTCGGGGTTTGTGCCGCCTGACTGTTGTTAGAGAAACACACCAAGTGCATGTGCGATATATGTACCTTGGGCTGCCTGGTTTTGAAATTGCCAAATCGCAATATCGATGGCTATTCGCAAAGGGCGTCCTTGTTTTTCTAAAGACTCGGCGGCGAGTTTGAGCAAGGCTACTCGTTCACCTTCACCAATCTCCTGGTAGATCCTGGAATAATTAGTGATAGTTTGCAGTTTGGAAGTTTCGATTCTTACCCCTTGATACCCATTTGAACATTAGAAATATCATGAAGCAAACAGCTTCACATTCCCCCTAATTCAATAGTCGATGATGTAGGAGGTTGAAGTTCACGGTTTTGGCCCCACGTACGTCGCTGCGGTTACCAAAAACCACTGTTTTCTTAGGGGAGTGGGCGGCAAATCGGCGCTTGAAACGCCGACTTCAAAAGATCCATCAACCAACCAGAGTCAAGTTACACGGTTGCGCCCAGACCAGGGCATCTCATCGCCAACGTTTGAAGCAACAAGGAGAAAGGAAAAGGCACGAAAACACAGAGAAAACACACCCCATCTATCAGCCATGGCCTCGGGTGCTGGACCTACAGGGCCTACACTTGCCCACAGAAGCGTGGCTAGCATCCGTGGAGGTACTCCTCAGGGGGCAGGCCCAGCTGTTCCTCACACCCCCGGGAATCGCTCTTCGATTGTTTCCAGTTACGGCTCACCGTCGACCATTCGTGCCGACGACGATGTCATCATTATTGAGCTAGGCTCACGACATGTAAGAGTGGGATTTGCCGGCGATACATCCCCGAGGGTGACTCTTCAATGCAGCCCTGAAGGTCAAAGGCGGGCCGGAGACTTTAGAGGCTGGCAGCAACCAGGACCATCACCTGGACTGCAATGGTCAAAGGAACATGAGCTTTGGCGATTTGATTTGAGAGATCTTGAGCTTGGCTTGTACCAACAAAAGTTAGAGCGTGTGCTCCACGAAGCCTTCTCCAAGTTTGTCTCACTCAAAACTCATCCAAGAGACTCGACTCGCTGACCTTCGTCTAGATACTTGCTTATCGATACAAAACCAAGGAGAGTTGGCCTAGTCTTGGATTCCGGTTTCCCCATCCCGCTGTTAACAGCCACCCTGGATTCCATGTTTAGCAGATTTTCATCACCTGCGATATCTCTAATGTCAGGGCCCTCAATGTCAGCCATCTCAGCAGGTGTCAGATCCGCCCTAGTTATAGACATGGGTTGGGCCGAAACTGTCATTACGAGTGTTTACGAGTATCGGGAGGTCAAAACCTCACGCACAGTCCGAGCTGGCAGGGCCCTACTCGACGCAGTCTATGCAACCATCGAACCCTTAATACCAGGAGAACACGATGCCACCAAAAAAAGGGCGATTGGTTTCCAAGAATGCGAAGATATCATGTGCCGCTTGATGTGGTGCAAGTCATCGGAATTCCGAGCGGCCCAACGGCAGTCCACTCAGCTGGAAACAGTGGATGAGCAGGAAGAGCTCGAGGCCGAGTCGGCGGAGGCGGGTGTCCCAACTGGAGTTGCTCAAATACCTATCAACACGGGATCTCGTCCTTTGGTAGTCGATCTCCCCTTTGAGAAACTCGCAGAGGTATGCGACGACACCTTCTTCGACCCTTCAGCAGATCGGGCGACATTTGATGACGAGGAATTACCCCTGCATCTACTGTTATACAAGCATCTTTTGCAATTACCACTGGATGTACGAGCTACCTGCATGTCGCGGATATTGTTCACAGGAGGCTGCTCCAATATCTTGGGTATTAAACAGCGAATTATCGACGATTTAACAGCTATCGTGAAGAAAAGAGGATGGGAGCCAGTATTTGGCAAAGCGGTGGATAAGCATCGCAATAGTACTAGGATTCACCACCGGTCCAGCGCCACTTCACCTACTGAAGGCTCTCCATCGTCATCTCAAGGTGAAGATGAACAACAGAAGTCTCCCAAGAGCGCAGCGGATACAAAGCCCGAGCACGACCCAATCGAGGCCAAGGTTGTGCGACAACGGGCGGCAGTGCCACAGATCAAGGGCCAAATACGTGTGCTTCATACGCTTGGTCCTTGGATCGGCGGTAGTCTACTCTGTCAGCTAAAGGTTCCCGCCATGGCGATGGTCGACCGCGAATCGTGGCTACTACAAGGCGTCAACGGAGCTTCTCGGCCCAGTGACGTGGACTTGAAGGCGTTGCAGCGACAGAGCTTACAGCCTGGAGGATTTGCTCGAGGAAGTGGATATTATCACGGGAACTGGACTTTGGGTTTATGGGGCTCGCTATGAAGGATATCATGACATGAAATGAGGCATATGTTGGTCAAGACAAGCAACCAGATAGGCAACCAAATACCCGATCAACTATGGGATAAGCTTAATTGGCTCGATTGTAGCGATTGTAGCTAATATTTGTTTCTTTTGCCAAAAATAAATAAATAAATAGTTACTCGAACTTACTTAGTTACCTTTCCTACCTCTTCCGCATGGAACGGTCCCGAGTCGCTCGGGTAATTGCATTAAGCAAGCTCTCCACTGTTAACTAAGCTTCGGCAGCCGACGTCAAGCTCCAAACCTGCTGATCAGTCAGTTATACTCACTTCACATGAGCTGCTCAACATTTCAGCAGCCACCATGAACAGGTCATTATCGCGCCTGAGGTGTCGCAATTTGCACCCGAGGCTCCATCCAGCCTTGACCCGCAGCTTCGCAGACGCAAAGCGACCTCCATCAGCACCAAAGCCCATCGTCGATATCAAGCACATTCGCCAAAATGCAGAGCTCTATCAGCAGACTTGCGTAGAGCGCAATTATCGCAACCAGGCCCAGAACCCAGCTAAAATTCTAGAGCTTCACGCCCGATGGCAGGATCTTCAGCGACAGGGCCGCGCTCTACGTGAGAGATCGAATTTGTTGAGGAAGCAGCTTGCGAACCCGGCGACTAGCAGCGATGATGAGGATCTCAAGGAACTGCGCGAATTGACCCGTGAGCAGATTCAGGATGACGCACGACAGCTCAAGCAGGATCTTTCAGAGATTGAGAAGGGAGAATCGCAGGCTGTTACGCAGATGGAGGAGTTGGCGCTCGAGTTACCTAATCTGACGCATCCAGATACTCCAAAAGGAAGTGAGTTTGAGGTCATGAGCTATATCAACGACCCACCCACTTTTAAAGAATCACCCGAGGACAAGATTTGGCGCTCTCACGTTCACATTGGCTCTGAGCTTGGTATCTTTGACTTTGCTGGTGCTGCGACTGCCTCCGGCTGGGGCTGGTATTATCTTCTTGGTGAGGCTGCTCAACTTGAGCAAGCCTTGATTCAGTATGCCCTTGCTGTCACAACACGCCATGGATGGACGCAAGTATCGCCTCCCAGCATGGTCTACAGTCACATTGGCGCTGCCTGCGGATTCCAGCCCCGCGACCTAAACGGCGAGCAACAAGTTTACACCATCGCCCAGGCAGCCGATGATGTTGAGCGCGGTGTCCCTGAGATGTGTCTTACCGGAACCTCCGAGATTGCCCTTGCAGGAATGAAAGCCAACACTACATTGGATCCTGAGGACTTGCCTCTTAAGCGTGTTGCCGTCTCTCGCTGCTATCGTGCCGAAGCCGGAGCTCGTGGCGCCGATACCAAAGGTCTATACCGAGTTCACGAGTTCACCAAGGTCGAGATGTTTGCTTGGACAGCACCAGATGAAGACGCCGCCCAGGATCTCTTTGATGAAATGCTCGATATGCAGACCGAGATCCTCTCATCACTCGGTCTCTACTGTCGTATCCTCTCAATGCCCTCCCACGACCTCGGCGCATCAGCCACCCGCAAGATCGACATAGAAGCTTTCTTCCCCAGCCGTCGCGGCAACTGGGGCGAACTCACATCTGCCAGCATGTGCACCGACTACCAGACCCGACGTCTTGGCACACGAACACGTGTCGATGGAAAGGCTGCATTCCCCTGGACATCCAACGGTACTGCCCTAGCAGTTCCTCGTGTGATAGCAGCTATTCTGGAGAATGGATGGGATGAGGAGGCCAAGACTGTCACAATTCCAGAGTGTCTGCGGCCATGGATGGATGGCAAGGAAAAGATTGGTCTTGGTGGTCGTCGCTCAAGCGTGGACCGCGTGTAAGTTTGAAATAACGGGATGAAGCATGGTTATAATCGCATGCGTGTACGAGTTGAGAATATGACGGAGGCATAATTGCTACGAAATCTTGATATCTTAGTTAATATGGAACGCAAGGCGTGATCTATTTCTTGACAACAAATATTGTCTTTCATGGTATCTTGAGTTGAGTCTATACAGATAGACTAGTGAGCTCCTTTTATGCTTCACCGCACCCAGTTCTTCATCTTCTCCTCCCAACCTGGCATCCGAAACTCCATCCCTGGACTTCCTCTCCAACGATACCATCCACACATCGTCTTCGCAGCCCCAGCCCATCCCAACTCTGCTCTCCTCCACGCTTTCCCTCTGGTCCCATCTCCGCGGTGTTGTACCACATACACACCTCCATCCGATGCAGTCGTCAACTTCGCCTCACCACGCTCGGGGTCGCCGCTACTATAGTAATCTCGTCTTCTTGGTGTCCGATTCGCCTTAAATCGTCTATCGTGGTCCAAGTCCAGTATTTCAGTTGCCGCAACCTCCATCCATACATCTATCGTTCGGAGATGGTCTGCATAAATGACAAGCAAGGCGAAAATGGAAGATAGACCTGATGCAAGCCAGAATACCCAGAACGACGAACCCTCGGGGCCGTATGAGCCTTCAATAGACAAGATCCCGGATACGACCGTCAGGGGAAGTAAAAGACCTCCTAGATATGCTATGCGATCGAGACTCTTTGAGTTTATATCCTTAGATTCTTCTCGTGTTTGCTGAGCATGTGCTTGGAGGGCCACCGCCATAGAGAGCTGGACACGTCTTTGCAGACGTTCCGAGAGATTTGTCCAGTCTGCGGATGTTATTGTACTGAACTCGCCTCGGCGCTCCATACTTCGCGTGGTATCAGCATTCGTCTCGAGGGCGCGGGCGATGGTCCATTGAACATCCATAGAATCGGGTCCAAGAGGAGGTAGTGCGTCTAGCTTTTGTAGCCAAGTGTCGTATATGAGCTCTGCTAGTAGATCTTCTATGGGTCGAATATCAATGAGGGCTTTCCAGAGGGAGTCTTCTAAACCAGATCGCTTTGGGGGGCGTTTGCCTTGCTTGTTATTGTCTGGGCGAGAGGAACGATAAGGTCGTGAAGGTATTCGAAATGGAAGGCCATCGAGAAGAAGAATAGGAAGTCGTTCTTTAACCATGAGCGATGCACGACATATTCTGATGCCCTCCTCTTCATCAGACTCGTCATCACTATCTTCTTCTTCTGGTCTTCTTTTTCTTATTTCCGTCTCAGGAAACTCCCAGACCCATCCTCCCCTTTTCTTCTCCAGTTCCATGGCTAACAAGACGCCCATGTCGCATTCACCTCTCACAAGTGCCATCCTCCGCCAGCCGGGCCTCTCCATTGCCACCATCTCCTCCTGGAATTCTTCAGCATTAAGTATTTCCTTCTGTCGACAGTTCTGTGTACTCCATTCTAGAAGATATGGTCGGGAAGGATGTGGTCTCCCGGAGCCGGGAACGCCCCGCTCCGATGAACGCCGGGTCCGGTGTCGGGGCTCGGAAGCCGGACGGAGTCGTGACATGGTGATCCTTATCCGTACTATCCGAAGAGCTCAAATGATTAGATAAATATTTTAATGAGACTTATCTAACCAAAATTTTGTCGAGACTGTTTTCTGAGACCGTACCAACTCCAAATCAGGGGAGTTTCTCTCTTTTGAGTCTTTGACTCCCATTCCTCCCCGATCCCATGAACACAACTCCCGTCATGCGAGAAGTTCTTAGGGCATATTGTCCCCATAATTCCAAAGGCAGACTTCCTTCTTATCCGAGACTTTAGGGGTCCTGGAGGTCTCAACTAGGCAGATGTTCCCCTGCGCCTCCATCAGCGAGTGTCTAAGTGCAGTCATGTGCCAGGTCCTTTAGCCCAGATGACCCAGACGGCGAAAGAAGCTCAACACGCGACATATTCACCTGTGAAATGAGGATTACATAAACAGCTGTCACAGTCAAACTGCTAAAACTGAGAACCTGTTATTGACTTGTGATGGTGCCTGGCTTGTTGGTATCTTGGTCAACCATCTCAACTTATACACCCGAGACGACGTCAAAACACATCCCTAGGGTTCTATAACTAGCCTTCGTTCGTGCAAGGCTCGTCATCTTTGTTGAACGGTAACTTTACATAATGTCTCTTTCCCGATCTCCCCGAAACGCCAGACCAGACGCCATTTCAACAGCGACAAATCATAGGATGTTGAGTTGAGACTTCCACTCGTCTCTTTCATTTCTTTACTCTCCGTTTCTGTCAACTCTTCCCCTTTTTCTATCTACCTCCCTCCCTCCTCACTTCTTCTTCTCCCTCTCTCATTCATGCAAGCAATCGTCCAAAGGAGTGGTGAGTGCAAAGTATGTGTCAAATGACGCTGAAAAGAATAGACGCCCCAGTGCAAGAATTTCAGATCATAACCCCATTCGTATACGTGCGGCAACATGTCCAATCGATGATCGAGGCCAACTATCAAATAGCAATATTCCGAACTTCCTGAAAGCCGCATGCCGTCATGATTCAGACTCACCGGCAGTGATCGTCGTCACCATCGTGGTGCAGAGTGACACTGTTGAACTCGAGGAATGGGTCGGCAATTTCACCCCCAGGAGTGGCCAGTCCACTGTCCAGCGGAACTCCCTTCATGTTCATCGCCCTTGATCCTGACAGGTCAACACTCTCGCTTTCCTTAACATTTCGGAAATTGACCGTATCAACTCCTCGGCCGGCGTGAGGGACAATCGGTGGCTTCATGTGTCGAATAAGTGCCCATTGTGTTGTTCTAAAGAATGGATGCGCTTTGATATCTGATGCACCAGCTCGAGCTCCTAGTCGTCGGTTCTCATCCTTGATAAGCAGTTTCCTTATCAAAGACTTGCAGAGACTGTGGCTTGGTTAGTAAACAGCTATATCATAACCTTTCTTAGATACTTACTTGGAGATTTGTGGTGCACCAGCATGGTCGGGGAACGGAATATCCTCCCTAAGGATATTTGCGAACGTTGCATTACGGTTCTTGCCCTTGAAAGGCGTTGTCCCGTAGAGCATTTCGTATATAAGGATGCCCAGCGTCCACCAATCCACTGCACTCGTATGACCGCTACCCTTAATCACTTCCGGCGCGATATACTCTTCTGTGCCAACAAAAGAGTTCGTGCGGAAGTTAGCAATGCATGAACGTGTATCGATGGTTGGTAGAGCGTCGGTTCGGGCTCCGTTCTTGCCGACAATCATGGTCGGCTTGCCACCAGGGTCTGACTGCTTGGACAAGTCAAAGTCTGAAAGCATGATGTGGCCTGATTGATGAAGAAGAATGTCTATCACAACGGTCAGCGGCGGATTTGTAAGCACGGTTTCTCAACATACTCTCAGGCTTGAGATCTCGGTAAATGAATCCCATGAGATGCAGATACTCCAGCGCTGCTGTCACCTCGGCGGCGTAAAAGCGAGCATCCTCTTCGGGAATACATTTTCCAGGTCGTGTTTGTAGAGCTCGGAAGAACTCGCCACCACTGCAGTACTCCATACATAGGTATAGGTAGTCTTCTGACTGGAAAGAGTGATATAAAGTAACAATGAAGGGATGGTTACTTGTCGCAAGGATTTCCTGCTCTGCCAGAGCTCGCTTAATCTTGTTACGTTTGATCATTTCCTTTTTGCTCAGTACTATCGCCCGTTAGCTGTTGTTGCAATGGTGACCCGATTGATCAACATACTCTTCATGGCATAAAGCCTACTGCTCTTCTTTTCTCTCACGAGATATACCTTTCCAACATCTCCCTTTCCAATAAGTTTGATCTTGTCGAAACTGGAAGGACTAACTTCAACGTTTCGAACCTTGATGGAATTGGAGCTGTAAGTTCGGCGGAAAGCCATGCCGATGTTGGGAGCAGGTAGAGCAGCAAGCAGATCGTCGGGATTGGCAATCTTGTCCTTGTCCTCGGCCTCCTGAGCCTTGCCTGGCTCTATAAGGCCAAGCGCGCCTGAACTTGTAAGGAGAGGATCTTTACCGAGCTCGGCAGTCGCTGGACGCTCATTGTTGGGATCGTTTTTAGAGAACAAGCCCTGGGCATTGGGTGCACTGGCGACTCTTCTAAGTCTCCGGGCAAGCTCCTCCTTTGTTTCGCTGGTAGCCTGGTCGGCACTCACAGTGTTACCATCGGGACCTTGGACCTTGAAACTTGGCGTGTCGGGGGGGCTCGGGGGAACAGAGTCGGAATTATGGTGACGCAATCCTGGTTGGCCTTGATGGGCGAAATAAGGGTTCGCATGTGCCGTAGGACTCATGGCTTCCTCCATCTGATTGCCCTCGCTGGTCGCGGTGTGTGCGCGTAGACGGCCGACTGTATTACTAAAGAACTTGGTGTGACGGGATTTCGAGGGATCGGGGGTGGTGGTGACAGTCAAGCCCTTTTCCTTTTCCTTATCCTTGTCCTTATCGCTAGAAGCACTACCGGTGCTACCTCCAGTGTTCATGCGGAAGAAATTGCGCAGGCGATGGCTCACCTGGCCGGAGCCATTGGAGGTCTTTTGGGATGGCATAGCGACGGCAGCTCCAAGAGGAACGTTCGGATGGGTGGAGACGGAAATAGCTTTGGCGGGATTTCGATTAGAGATTCGCTTCCATATTCGACAAAATGAATGGCTGGGAGATGAGCGAGCGGGCTTGCTATGATGTTGTTGATTGAGGGGGAGAGAATATCGGCGAGAGGGTGAGCGGTTGTTGTTGTTATTCCAAGAGGTTGAGGTCGCGACTAATGAAGAGTGCCGGCCGTAAAATGAGATAGGATAGAAATGTCGGGATTGAGGTTGGGGTTGAGGTTGAGATGGAGTGGATGAAGCCGATGAAGAGAAAGAAACAACAGGGGAGGCTGTATCACCACTGTTGAAGGAAAGGGAGGAAGAAGAGACTGGAGCTTCAGTGGAGGGATGACGCTGGTGGCCTTCCAGTTGAGGCTGATGCTGGGTCAGACTATGCCTATGGGTCTTGGGATTGGCCTTGGTCTTGAATTGGGAATCGGATTGGAAATGATGGGTATGGGCCTTGACCTTGGCCTTGGGATTGGGAATGGGAATGGGAATGGGGGCGGCGTCGGAGCCTGCTGTTGCCTCAGGCATGATTAATAATGCAGCAGAAGTCGGCTTCAGGTTCGGCCCCTCTCTGTCGACTCCGGCCGACTTGCCCGCTAATTCAGCTCTGAAAGCCCAGCGAATCTTTAGGCGTAGCTCGCCCATTGAGTGACACACTTCGCCTCGAGTGGCTTGGACGGACGGGTCAAGCTTGATAACGTTAGAGGGCTAAGCTTTCAAGATGGGGGGCTTCAACTATGTATGTATCCCACAGCCCGCCAACCCAAAGTCCCCAACGGATGGATTAGACTGGACTACGCCTTGGACAACAACAACAACTCGGTGACAGCTCGGTCTCGTCCAACTACCCGCAAACTCCGGTGAGAGAATGTCGTGAGATTGTCGAGTCGAGTCCGTAATCGCGAATTTAGCCAAAGCACGCACCGCACTCCTCTCCTCTCAGTGGGCCGTCCGTCTTGTCGGGGATCCTAGCCTGCCTGACCGAACGAGCCACTAAGACTGTAGGCTTCCAGTCGGTCTCTGCGCTAGAATCATGAGGCGCCGATAGCGTCTTGCCAGATCGGAATTGAACCCTGCCCGTGGGTTCTCGATATTGGTTCCCGTGGTCTTGGGTCGTTCAAACTATGCAGCCTGTACCTTGCGTCTCTGGTAAATGACTGATTTGAAACCTCATCATGAATGAGGCGATCAACACTGGCAGCGCGGACTATCCTGGTTATTTCATACTTGGGGCCACGACGCAATGCGGAGATATCGGCACAGATGAGCAGGGTCCTGAGAGGGGTCACTTCGTTTGTGGAACGAGGCCAGCAACATGCGAGTTACGATGGAAGTGACAATACATACATCATACCTTAGTGCCCTCATAACGTTAACTTTAGAGTATACAGTAGCTTCAGGACCTCAAGAGCCAATCCTAAATACCAACAGATTTATCCGCAGTAGCTCAGCAATCTTGTTCTCACGTCACCGGTAATTACCCTGTTCAGATAAATGAACTCCCCCGGAAATACTACGTAGTAGTGGCATGATAGACGCTCATCCATATTTTGTCAAAGCTTCAAAGAGACAACTGTCAACTAAACTACCTAGGTAGTATTTACGAGTACGTATACGTAGGTAATCACGCATGCCTGGGCTCCATACTAATGTAACTTAGATATCTGACGGAATAGGCTTTGCTAGGATAACTTATGATTAAGCGGCCGAATAACGTAGATCTGCTACGACTGGAGGAGCCCTAAGAGATATGTACATTACGAATCTACGAATACAGATAGTCTTTAATGTTTCATGATAACAAGGTTTACATTTAGGCTTTTCGATTCCCAGTACGAACCATTGCTAAACTCAAGAACCATCAATTAATTACGCGGTGATATCATATTCCATCAACCTCAAGCCAACCCCTCTCAGAAGGCGGTAATGTTGATGCGAGCCTTGTGCATGAATTACGTGTACCATATGCAAAAGATCAAACATGGAATTAATTGGTTGCATTCATAAATGATACAATATGCACCTTTGGCTCTGAACCCTTCAGCAAAACAAGCATCTGGAGCTCCATGGGGTGGTAACAGTTCCCCAAACCCTATACCCTGAAGCCCCAGTCTCCTGCCCCATGATGCCATCACCAACGGACCTCCGCTTCTGTCTCCCTGCCTTGTCTCTCCCACAATCGTGACTTGATCTGTTATAAGGCTGATATATGTGGCTTATACAGTTTGTGGCACTTCAGAGGACGAGATGTCTAGGGCAAACATTTGCAAAGCAGCGTGTATAAAATGCAGAGGAACCCCTCAAAAGCGAAGCCTTTCCATATCAGATGTGGTTTATTGTAATCTTACCATTAAAGTTTGACTCGATGTGTCTGGTTACTGTAGAAGCATTGGGATATGCTTATAATTATGGAAAAAATACTGTGGTCTTTTTTATCTTGTACAGCCTTGAGCTTAGTTCTTCATCCATAGACTCAATGTGGGCACCAGGGGAAAATATGTGGTTAGAACGATGATCCCTAACCTCTCTTAAGGGATTAGAGAAACCGAGTTCTCAAACCCATCCACAAGTTATCCTACTCTGTAGCAGTATGAACAAAATAATTATTCAAGTTGGCTATTAAACACAAACAGCCTAGGTCTATCTGTTGCATCAGCATGCTTGCCTCATTCACACCTTGAAGTTCCAGAACAAATATTCGATATGTTCTACATTATTCTTGCCCTCCAGGAGATACGACCATACCTATCGGAGAACTCGGGAGGATTCCACCGAATAGTCTCTCTCATATATGCTTTCTTGCAAACCAGTGGTGTATACATCCCGTACGGAGTGCATCGGCGCTTTGGATGGAATGAAACCGCACACATTTTGTTAAAAGATGTCATAAATTTAGTTGGAAAAACTGATCTTGCTAAAAAGCACATAACGAAAGTCATAAACTTAGGTTGGTCCTATTATTCCCAATGCACATACGGGTATCCCTAACTCCTTGTTCCCAAACGCCTTTCTTCCCTTCTTCCTTCACGTACACAATCCTTGCATCGACAGTCATCACTGTTGGCCGAGTCAGACCTCTCAGCATTCTGTACGGCCTCGATAACCATCTTTAGAACCCGTGATGGCCGGTCATATTCCGCCTGTTTTCGCGCTTGTTCCTAGAAACGGGACATGTGCGCCTCCGAGTACATACTTGGGCTATGTGGGCGAATGTTTATCGGATGGAGGGCTGTGTCGGGGCGGCGAACTTCGGGGACAATAGGACTCCGGCGGTCCTCGCCCGAGTCGTGTGACGGCCGGTTAAGGTGGGCTGGTTCTTGATGATGCTCGTAATGAGGCGGGGCGTTGCGCTCAAGGTCGCGCTCGCGGGTTATGGGTTGGCTGATGTGTGGTCGGGCCGGTGTGGACTCATTTCCGTTTCTGTTCCAGAAGAATGACATGAAGGTCTTCTTGGGTCGTTCTGAATTAGCAAGCGAGGAGCTGTAGTTAGAATGGGGTTTGCCGAACGATTCTTCGTCCGCAAGGGAGCCATTGGCACGGATCTTCCGAGCGTTGACGTTTTTGCCACGGAAGACCAGAGTGCTGACGAGATTTAGGACACCAAAGGTGCAGGTCAAGATGCCCGAGGCAAGGACGAGTTGCCAGAAGGGGAGCCCAAGTTCATCGCTGGTGTGGGATGGCGAGTTGAGTTTGCCGAGGAGGTTCGTTCCGATCAGCAGGAGACCAATACCAAGCCAGCAGAGACCATGCTCATCTGAGAAGGTAGGCCAATGCTTGGTGAAGTAACTCCTGCAGAAGGGCAACTCAGAAATGATGAGGAATATGATAGCAGAGCTGACCATGGCGAGGGAAAGGGCCTCAAAGAAAAACCACCCTTTGGAGGTGTCGATCTTGACGATGAGGACCCAGCAAGCGGCGCCAGCGGTAAGGAGGCTGATGATAGTGAAAACACGTAGGACCTGAAGGAATATCATTCCTGGACCCCAGACTTTTTGGCCGAACATAGCGGGCGATGGCGAAGTTGGTAGGTGAGAATGAATGAAAATAGTTGAATGGTGTTTTGAAAGAGTTGAAAGGGTTGAAAAAGTGTAGAGATGATGTCTCTGTCGGAAGTTTGATCAAAGGAAGGAAGCTAGGAGAATCGGTTAGACGATAAGAGGTTCCAGGTATAAATACTATGTACTTACATTTGCGTGCTGTAAAACTTTGATTCGAGGAAGAAGATACAACAGTGAAGTGAAGTTTGTCGATCGTGTAAGTGAAGGTGGGTCAAAGTATATAAGTGAGTCGATGCTTTCGGATCAAAAGAGAGAAATATGATGGTGGAACCAGTCCGAACAGTCAATAAGTGAACAATAGAACAAGAAATGAAGTTGAATGATAGGAAAAAAGGGTCAGTGAAGGTGTCTGAACACCATTGTTGGGCTTTGAATGAAAGGGGAACAATAGGAAAATGGAGAGGGGTTTGCCACTGAACAGCTGGCACAGGCAGACTTTAAGAACAACTGCATGTGCGCAAACCAGTCACACTCTTTGTTAGTGTATGCAGAGCAAACTATGCTTGGCCCCTGCATGCACCATATCGACAAAGGGAAGCTGGAGTTCTCCTCATGGCATGGATGTGAAGCTGGAGAGCCAACCAAAGGCGAGGCTCGTCACGATTCGATCTGGGGCGCATCGAATCGCGTCAACGATTTACTCTGATATCAAGCTCCACTCGGGCTCTCAACAGTATCAGAGATGCAAAGAACCGTCAGTGCTGCTGTGTCATGGTCGCTGTCTGGCCGCGAGCTGCTGCTATTCGGACTTGGTTTCAGTGGTTGTGGAGAGGCCTGATGGGCAGCAACAGGTCGCAGCGACTCAGACCAGTCGACCCAGTCCAGCGCCTAAATCTGGTACTCGTGCGATTTCATCCGCAAGCGCTTTCGTTTTGAATGTTGGGCGGCATCGATGAATGGATTAATATATTTTGGATCTCGAGACCGGGGTTGACATGGAGGATGATTGGCTTTGCAGTGTCGAAACGTTGTTTCAGGCAGGGCCGGGGCACAAAGTGGGACTCAGGAACAGCGCTAACTGGTCTAGCACGTGGTCTAAAATCCTCACTAAAGATGAGAGAGAGAGAAGACAATAGAAATAAAGCATCGGATGCAATACAAATAAATTGATCTTTCATTATTTTAGTGCATTGTTACTTGAGTCTTGGATGAGGTAGTTACTGCATTTGCTCCATCACTCGACCAGTCAGTCCTGCGTTATGCTCGACAAAACCATTTGCTGTATCGAATAAATGACCATATGAAACTAAACGGCTTCGTGCCTTTTACCTTCTTCGCCAGCTGAGGTTATTTCTCACTTCAACCAGGACACACATGTACTCACAATTCATATCGTGCATTCTCGTGTTCGCATGCCCTGCGGCCGATTATTCTTAGCTATGGACATGCATCAAGCGACCTAAACTAAGGTACCTAGACAGGAATAAATAGGCGCGGTGCTATTTTCGACCTGCCATGGCGTTAGTTAAGCGCCTGTCTTGGGATTACCGCAGCTGAGTAGAGGCCGTTCAACAAGACCTAAAATGACCTTATCTGGCTCGCCTTTGTGAGCTACCTTGCCATTTTAAGAAACAAATATTGATGAATGTGTGACGAAGGGACTCGGAAGGTGCTTCAGACATTTTACTCCTGTATTTTCATTCCGGCCGCATGTTGCATACTCTTCTTCCTGCATACCACAGCCTCTGGAGAGTCAGCGCGGGCTACATGAAGGTCAGTTACATGAACGGAAGTGCCTTGTAGCTTCGCATCTTTTGATGCGAGCACTACCTAAGGTTTCCATATGGTAAGAAAATCCTCTCGCCCACCAGTCAGTCAGTCAGTTCTCTTCGACCATTGGTGTATATCCATATCTGGACCTATGGGGTCCTTTCTCAATTGATCCAAAAAGTGAGGCTATCGCCAACCCGTAGTACTGGTACGTAAGGGGGGTCTACAGCCGGCTCCTCAAGTAGAGGGCAATCCAATCCATCGCCTACGGCTCTAGGGAGAGGTACTTCAGCACGTAAAAACACATAACTTTTCGTAATATCTTCACATTTGAGGGGAAGTACCCTAGAGGTCTTAAAGAACCAATGGCCAAAGAGTATTCATAGGTAGTATAAACATTCAGGCTCTCATCATAGAGATACAAAGCTAGAAGTCAGTTCTATTTACTTTTGTTTATGTACCTGACCTTTAACAGCAGCTTTGCCTAATCATCTCTATGAAAATCGAAGAAATGCTCCTTTATAAGAAGAAGAAGCCTATGAGGAAGATGAAGCAAAAGGCGTAGGCAAACAAGCAGTTTCGCATACGCCTATAATGACAGCACTGTCAGCATCAGGGTCTTGTGTGTAATTCATATGGAGATTCCTATGCTGATGCACTTGGAGAGATCACGCTCTAGAGTGATACAATATGTGAGACTGATGTACATCTAGAGAGTTATTAGGTATGCTCTCCTTTTCCTTTCTTAATAGTGATCATTGGATGGAGGAAGAGTTCTAGACTCAGCTAGGAGGAAGACACTATTGATTTCGCGTGAGGCTGAAAATGCCGTTATGTCATACGTGAGCGTCCATTTATCATGAAGCCCATGTACATGTTACAGCCGTGGCGCAATATTGGATGACCAGTTGGCTCAAAAGTGCATCAACGGTCAAACAACAATATTATGACCACTCAATGACGAGTGGTCTTTTGGCCTGTGGTAATTATCGAAGTTTAAATTCTATGCTTTTATGATAGAAAATGGCGGTGGAGCAAGGATGAACCTACAATTAATGTAAGCGAAGCGAATGGAAAGGATGAAAATGCATACAATATCGTGATACTACTCTCAGTACATAACATATCATGCAAATAAGCTGAGGCCAGCTAGCGGATCGAACGAAAAATGGTGGGTTGACAAGCTGAACTTACCGGAGTACAAGGATTTGCACTCGAAGCATGTGCTAAACCAAAGTATCGCCCTACCTCGTGTTGACCGACCAGATCGAAGCCATTCAGGTTTCCTAAAACCATGTCCTCCGATTGGCTCGGTGCCCAGGACTACCACCAAAACCGGAAAGGGCACAACTTCCAGGCCCTTCCTTCCCTAGGTTTATCTGACGGTCTGTCCGCTTGTCTCGCGATCCTATCTCTTCTCTCCTCTCTATCTCTTGCTCGAATACCAACACTCGACGTTCGAAACCCCCAGTTTCTCATTTTTGTACAAGTTTTTTTTATCTCCCTCGCTTCAACCAAAACTCGACACTATGTCTCGTGGCAACCAGCGCGATACTGATCGTAAGAAGAAGGAAAAGAAGGAGAAGGCCCAAGTTCGTCTTACCCACAGTCCTCCTCTCGAGGTTGTCATGATCATATGAACTAACATGGAATGCTCCCTCTTATAGAAGGGGAAGAACACTCAATCTGGTACCCAGATGCAGCATACCAAGGAGTCCGACGCCGAGAAAATGCGACGGAAGCAGGCTGAAGGTATGGCCAACCGCATACACCCACCCCTGACGACCAACTCCCGACAATAACCACAAACCAACACAACGTTGTATTTAGAACGATTAGAAGCTGACAAGAAGCATAGCCGATGCTCGCAAGGCCGCCGCCGGTGGCAAATAAACACTGCGAAGTTTACTGTACGAATACTGCCTACTCTGGCTCGAAAAATATTTTTTACCTTTTTGGAATACCACCACAAGAGATGGGAATAGGGGCCAGATGAAATGCGGGATATTCGGAACCAGATATTCTTTTCAACAGCAACGAAACGAAACGACTTTTGGGTGTCACAGGCGAAAGGGTGCAATGATATGGGTTGCCTTTCAGGATTGATTATAATAAATAGCCTTTTCAATACATCTTTTCGATTATTGCTCGTGATGGCTAAACAGCAGCTCTATCTAGTCCTTGTCTTGGGCGTTCTCTGCGTTCACTTGCAGACCATAGATTGTGGGAACAAGGCTAGTTACGTACGTTACGTTTGTACAACCTGAGACATCTGCCGGTTTCTCTTGTGCTTCACTGCCATTTGGACACTACTCCCTCATCAAACGTACTAGGCTTTCCTACCATATTACACGCGGTTAAGTTATTTTAAGGATAATATAGATAATGTTAGTGTTACACTATCGACTCTGGATGCAGCTCCGCGGGTGCGAAGACGGTTTCAGTAGACTGGTTTACAACTGACCAGTTGATGATGCTATAGTCACTATCTTGAGGTTTTTCCGAATTATGCTCCAGCATTAAGCACGACCTTCTTCTTCGGCCATGACCTTGGCCAAATAGCTCTGGACTATCGACTTGGTTAAATAGGAGAAGCCGAGGCACTTCACACATCCGAAACATATCCACCAGAACTATGCCATTTCTGTGTATATCAACTTCAACATTATAACACTTAAAACTCCAGGATATCATAGAATCAAGACTAAGAAGACAATCATCTCACGGACGATTGACAAATAATTGCTCCCAAAAAGTTCGTCCCATTACACTACCTAAACCGATCTTCAAGCCCGTGAAGATTTTAACAGCCATCTAGGCTAGGTACCCAAACATAATTCCAATCGTCTAAAACCCCTATAAATGGTACATTTAAGTAATAACATATTCAACTCAAATCGTCTTCCGTGGTATCAACACCTCCAGTCTATCATCTCACAGCTTGTAGGGCATGTGGCCTAGACAATCATTAGTTTCTGTTATCATATCGAAGAGTTGAGTTATAACTTACCACCCATGCCACCGAACGAATTAATGCCTTGGTCCTGGGCAGGGAACCCATTGGCTGAGCAAGACACCATGCACACACAGCTGCCATCGCCGCCGACGACACCCTTTCCGGGGACAATTCCTGTGGCCTCAGGGGGAGGAGCGGCAGCAGGAGGAGCAGGGGGTGCGGGTGGTGCAGCCTCAGCAGGCATGGACTCAGCGGGAGGAGCAGGAGGAGCGGGAGCAGCGGGGGGAGGAGGAGCACCCTCGCCGCCTGTGATGGGAGATGCCTTGCCATCACCCTTCTGTTGGATGGCCATCTCCTTGAACTTGGCGTGTGTCTTCTCAGCAGTAGGGTTGATGGAGAAGACCATACCCTGACCACAGTGGTTGCCTTGTTTGCAGTAGAACCCTTTTTGAAAGTCAGTAGGCATATCAGTATATGTTGAGGTTTTAACTTACAGAGAGGCTTGTCAGACATGACTTGCATGGCAACTTGAGGAGGAGGAGAGACAGTGTTGTTAGGGTTGGGCATGAAACTGGAGTCCATGCCGCCAGAAAGGAGATCGCAAGGCTTGTCGAAGCCAGACTGGGAAACAGTGTGGTTCTGTGACAGAAACTCGAAGACGACAGTGTCACCAACGGGGACATCGTGAAGTTCCTCAGGCTCGAAGACTAGACCTGCTGGACCACCAACGGTAACAGTGTGCTGAGCAGGAGCTGCAGGTGTAGCAACGGCTTCACCTCCCTTGGTGACGGTCTCGGTAACTGTGACCTTCTCGTTGATAGTAGTTGTCTCGGCACCAGCTCCGGGGTTGGCCCAGATGATAATGATCTCAGTCTTGTGGTTCTTGCTGTAAGAACCACCCTTGATGGCATCAATAGGCACGGGGTGACCGCCGGCAGGCATGTGTTCACTGGCGGGCATGGGGTGAGTCCGTCGTGAGGGCTGAAGGGAGCGAGCAAAGGCCAATGGCGCAATAGCGGCCATGACCAGACTAGTTGAAGTTCTCATCTTGTCTTAGGGTATTAGGAGTAATAGGAAAAAGTTAAGTGTTGTCGGGCCAGGTCAGAGATCGACGTAGTAGTGATTAAGAGACCAAGTATGATAATGAAGAGGGCCTGCCTTCAAAGAAAGGAAATCCAAGTGCGAAAAGAATGAAGCACAAGAAACAATTGAGAATTGGAGATGGGATGGGATGTTTGTTGACAATCGTGGAGCTGCTGTGCCCTTATTATAGTATACAGACTGTTTAAACAACCGCCACCAACCCCTTGAGAGAAAAGCCATCTTCGAAACACGGCCGCTGAAGAAGCCGGCTCCTAGCCTCGCTTGCTTCGGTTTGTCTAGATCCGATCCCACGGTCTGGTATGAAACGGTTATTGATGCGGGGTGGTCTCTGTGACAGGTCCGTCTCGGATCACGTCTGGTGTTTTGGAGTTTTACCCAATATTGCAAGCTAGAGTGTGCCAAGCGAATAATATGCGACAGATAATGATTGGGGTGGCTTCTTACGTAGCGTCCAGTATAGGTCGCATTCTTGACTAGGTCCGTATAGGGTCGCATTCAAGGGCGAATGACAGGGGCCTTTTTGTTAGTGGTGAGACTCGACTCTTACACAAAGAGACAGGTCCGACAAGCCAAGGCCGGGATCTACTTCTCCGGGCGTGTTGAAAGATGAAGGCCCGGCCACGTAAAGCGTTTATCTGCAGTAATAACATCGTCGACCTCGTGGCCGCAAGAGCCAAGCAGCCAAGCTATTAAACACAGATATACTCGCCGTTTGAGCGCTACGGCCTGTGTTTCACCATTGATCGTCAACGGTGAGGTTTCATCGACAGAGCCTCGCCAGAATATCGGATGAGAAAAGTTTATCGACTTGACAGGGCAGAGAAGACCCAAAATCCGGCCGCAATATACTATTGTTGGCGTTGTTTGTTACCGGTGGTTAAATCCGAATTGTCCATCATCATCCACATACTCTCACCAAGTGCGGACTCTTCAAGCTGGTTTCCACTTTGTGACCCTAAATGAAATTTGGTTACGGAGTATAGTAGCATCAAGTTGATATTAATGCCGATCTAGTGATTAGGAGACCTGCACAATACTTAGCATTGCTATAATCTCGGACCAAGAGTCATAAACGCTGTGTCTTGATAATAACAACGGGACTTACAATGGGTCTCGGAATCTCTGTCGTCCCGCAACTTAATCTCGTTCCTATGGCGATTGTCATGCTCCCTCCCATTAAGATCTATCATCCAACATCCATCAAGCATCTACGTTTCCCCGTCAATCGGCGGCCGATCTTTGGTCGGTGCATCAACGGCAACTGGCCGACCGAGAAAACCCTTGCGTATGCCATGGCTTTCTCAGACAGATCTGGAGATGAATACCGTTCTTCCGTGTTTCAAGGATGTGAAATTGTTTCTTCGCTTAAGGACCACGGTTCTGTTGGGCTTGTTGTTGACCTTCATACAACCCTGTGTAGTAGCCAGCATAGTACCATGACATAAGGAGTTTCTTAAGGCTCTCGTCCTGTACTATTGCATGCATGTTAGCCCTATAGAGGAGAACATAACTCCAAGGGTCTTGACTTACCGGAACCGAGAACGGTCTGTATAGGAAATGAAGAGAGACCTTGGGAGACGATTGGTCCCTTAGACTCGTCGCGCGAAGAAGGGGTTTCCTAAGCTCCATGTCAGTTTCAATGAGGAAATCAAAGCCACAGACCCAAATATTGGGCCATTTATGAACAGAAGGGCACCCACTTTGTTTTGTTCTGATGTTTCTGCTTCCACAGTCTCTCCTGTTTCTGTTACTAGAGGATCTTCAGGTTCAGACTCTGTCTCAACTTGAACCCTTCTTCACGTATTAGCAGATGGATTTGACAGTGCTTGGAACCAATCTCACCGGTTTTGAGACTCTAGTTCTCGTACGCTTCCGCCTTTCGCGTGAATGCTGTGATATTTCTGCCAGGCGTCTGTCAGCTGCCAGTTGCGATATGTATACAGTTATGCTTACTTTGTACTCCTGCAAGGCTTCATTCCAAGAATCGATCAAGGCAGAGTCATCCCACATCTCCTCGTGTGTCATTTTCTCTTGTTTTTTCGACATCTTGTGTTGAAAGTCAAGTTTGAAAGGTTAAGAATCGGTGTCTGCGGCTGTTCGGTGTGCGCGAGATGGGATGCAAAGATCCAAGGGGGAATATTTCGCCTCTAATTGACTTCGATTTCGCAGGCAGTATGAGAGATACAATGAAGCTTGACACTCGGATTCTCAGAATGTCAATTAAAACACATGGACGTTATCGGCTCTTAGTCCATCTATCACATTGAAGTCGTAGGTTGTAAGCTTCAGAAGCTCTAGACACTTTTTAGTGGACCAAGCCACTGAAGGGACCCCAACCCCCGCCACGATAAACTGATAGTGGACGCGGTTCTTCACCGCCCAAGTCAGACATGGCAGAATTCCAATTTTTTTCCAGTAGCCCACGCCTTTTTCTGCGGGAGTCCAGCTTTTGAGTATCCAGCATCAAGACAACCAAACCAGACACAATGGCCCCAGAATTGAGAAAGAGAAAGTGTAAGTGATTTAGAAGTCAATAATCTTCATGCGCTGACCTTTTTAAGCCGCTTCTGATATTCAGAAGCCCAACGGTGCTGCCAAAGCCGCCCAGGCCAAGCGAAAAGGTAAAGATATAGCACCCACGATGTGACAACTTCCATGTCGCTAATACAACTTCAATAGCCCCTGAGGATGCGTCGCCTGTGTCGCTGAAGAAGCAGAAGTCTGTCAAGAAGACCGCCGTCACAACAAAGGCCGCCACTAAGCCGGCGCAAAAGTCAAAGAAGAGCAAGCCTGTTGAGGAAGTTAAGGTCGTCGAGGAGGAAACCACCACACTCGATATCCCCGATGAGTCCGAGTCTGAGGCTGAGGAGGGCAAGGAGGTCCAGGCGATCGTGGAGAAGCTGGACTCTGGCGACGAGGACATGACCGAGGGCGACTCTAGCTTCAAGTCGGGACAGGATGTCGGCAAGATCCCCAAGGTCTCCAAGGACGTCGAGAAGGCTGCCAAGGAATCTGAGGAGGAATCTGGAGTTATTTACATCGGCCGCATTCCCCACGGTTTCTACGAGCACGAGATGAGGCAGTACTTTGAGCAGTTCGGCCCAATTGTTGCCCTGCGACTCTCACGAAACAAGAAGACCGGTGCCAGCAAGCACTACGCTTTCGTCAAGTTCGGCGAGGCCTCTACTGCCGAGGTTGTGTGCAAGACTATGGACAACTACCTTTTGTTCGGCCACATTCTCAAGTGTCGCATGATTCCCAAGGAGCAGGTTCACGAGGAAATGTTCAAGGGCGCCAACCAGCGATTCAAGAAGGTCCCCTGGAACAAGATGGCTGGTCGCAAGCTTGAGAAGCCTCTGACTGAGGCTGCATGGACGAACAAGGTGACGAAGGAGAACTCCAAGCGCGCAAAGAAGGCTGCCAAGCTCAAGGAGATTGGTTACGAGTTTGATGCCCCCGAGATTAAGGACGTGCCAGCTCCTGCGGCTATTGAGAACGGAGAGAGCGAGACCAAGGCCATCGAGGCTGCTCCCGCTGAGAAGGTTGAAGAGCCCAAGGTTGAGGAGCCTGTCGAGGAGCCTGTCGAGGAGCCTGTTGAGGTCGCCGAGGCAGTTGTCGAGAAGACCGAGGTCGTTACCAAGGCGAAGCCAGCTCCCAAGGCCAAGGCCGCAAAGGGCAAGGCAACAAGAGCGGGCAAGGGCCGAAAGGCAAAGGCTTGATTGAGTACATGTTCAATTCTGGGTTTCGGAGTTTAAGCGGCATAGATATAGTTCAAAAGATCCATCCATAATGAATGAATGCAAGTTGGACCCCAATCGATTGGCTACCCATCACGAGAGGCTTATTTGAATTTTTTCTTCTACAAAGGTTTCACGATGATATGTACGCACATAAGCGAACCCATAGCACTCATAGGAAATAAAAGAGCAAGCAATGGGATTATGAAAGGCGATTGGTCTACTTCGCAGTCGATCGTGAAAAAGCCACGGAATACAATGGTCAATTTCAAAAGTGTGACGGCGAAGATGAAAAATATGTGAAGAAGGAAAAAAAGTTCCGAAGCGCATGCGTAAGAAAATGACATCGTGAGGATCCACTCGGAATGACTAAGCTGATTTCCACTTGGATGGTCTGAGAAGAACAACTTCATGCTGGGTCCTGTATCTCAGTTCAGGATTAATTGGTCAAGAGTGGTATAAGTTGGATTCTGAAGCATTATTCAGAGACTATTCTAAGATGGTGTGCTTATGATTTTCTTGTGCTGCAGATTACTGTAGTACTTCTTACATACCTGCGTCCTGGTTTGAGTCGTGGGCCAAGTTAGAGGTTTCACAGACAGGGTATGAAAGAAAGTCTTAGTGCTTGTCTGATATAATCGTACTATACTGACATCTGAACCCGAGACATTGTTTGAAGGATAAGAATAGAATTACATGAGTAGTACAGACTGTAAGGCTCGCTAATAAGTCAATGATTGGGGCATCTTGTTTGCTGGGAGTGTAAGGGCCCTGTGAGGTCCGCAAAGCAGCATGCCAAGATCATGGCGCCCGATCCATCTATTGGCTCCTTTAACGTTGATAGAAGCTTTTTAGTGATCTAAAGAACAGACTGATATAGCTGATAGAATGCTACCTTACAGTAGTAGCCGGCCGGCAATTCGGACCCGACCTGATTCACGGAACGCCGACCGTTAAAACGTCACAAGCTTCAGGGCATTTTCCAGGCCTGCAGGTACTAAAGTGCACTAAATTTACCACCCGCCTCAGGCGGCAAACATTCGGTGGAATCCCTTCCGTAGGTGCCGTACCTTGGTACTAGACACCAAGACGAGCGAGGGAGGGTCAGTAATTACTGACACGTACCAAACATTGATTCCCGCATCCATCCATAAACCAACCCATGGCGCTAGGATTAACTTGCCTGCCTGCACGACATTGAACCTCTAAATCGGATCTGGACGCTCGCGCGGCGCATCGCATCGAAAACTAAAAACTCCTCCTCACCATGTCCTCCGCCGTCGCAGCGAATCCGACCCAGGCGACGAATTCAGGTGCGTGCAATCCCTACCCCTGCAATTGACGTGGAAATGGAGATTCGAGAACGTGTCCTAACCATGGGGCCTCGCTTCCTACTCGCGCAGGGTCGTCAAAGAAAAAGAACAACAAGAAGAAGAAGAACGCCAACAAGAACAAGGCTGCTGAGCAACCTGCTAGTTCAGACCTTCAGCAGGGTTCAGACAAAGATACCCTCCAAGACCAAGACCAAGAAGAGCCTGATACACCCACTCAGCCTGTGCGTACCTAGCTAACTATGACGCCCGCCTCCCATATCATGCAATTGCGCGCGCGCTGACATGTATCACCTCCACAGGAAACACTGGTCGATGCAGACGAAGTCGTAAACCAAGACCCTCCCGTCCAGAGTAACGGGCATGCCGTAGAGCCCAAGACTCAGAGCAACGGGCTCACACCCCCTCCGGTTGATGGCGATAAGGGAAAGGAAAAGCCCGACGATTCAGATACTTCCGCCAAGCTAGAGGCCATGGGCCAGGAACGAGAGGCCTTGCGGGCCGAGGTCGAACAGCTACGGAAGCAACTCGAGAACATTCAAGAGACCCATAGCAATGAAGTCACACAACTCAAGAGTGATCTGGAGGAGAGCAATGCCGCCAAGGAGAATGCCGAGGAGGAATATCAGACCCTTCTTGGCCGAGTCGAAAAGATCAAGCAGACGCTGAGCGATCGATTCAAGCGCGACAAGGCAGAGCTCGAAGAAAGCAAAGAGCGCATAGAGGAGCTCGAGGCAGAGAATGACGAGCTCAGAAATACCGCCGTGTCGTCTGGCGACAATGTCGCCAAGCTAAAGGAGGAACTACAAGATGCAACCAGAGAACTCAACACTCTTCGGAGTCGAAACAATCTATCAGCAGAGAACTGGGGCAAGGAGAAGGAAGAATTGGTCCGACATGTTCAACATCTCAAGGAGGAGATGGAGACAACCGCCAACGCCATGGGCGAATGGGAGGTTATCGCCATGGAGGAGCGTTCCATCAAAGAGAGCTTGGTCGATAAGGTTTCAGAGCTCGAGGAACAAGTCACTATCCTACGACAAAACTACGAGCGCGCCACTGCGGACCGAGATAGCCAGGTGACGCTTATCGAGAACCTGCAGAATGCCCTTCGCGAGATTCAAGATGCTCGCAAGAAGGAGCTCCGCGACATGGTCGAGACGACCGAGGCTCAGGTCCAAGATCTTAAGAAGCAGGTCCAAGAAGCCGATACTCGTGCCAAGGAAGCTGAAGACGCCAAACAAAGTCTCACCCAAGAGCTTGAGCGAACAGCACCCTACGAGAAGGAGGTCAAAGAGAAGAACCTCCTCATTGGAAAGTTGAGACATGAGGCTATCGTGTTGAACGACCACTTGACCAAGGCGCTGCGATACCTCAAGAAAACGAAGCCAGAAGACAATGTTGACAGGTATAGATATCTTCTCATCATACATTTATGCATCATGCTGACCATAACTAGACAAGTTGTCACTAACCACCTCCTCCATTTCCTCACACTCGACCGCGGTGACGCAAAGCGTTTCCAGGTCCTCCAAGTCATGGCCGGCTACCTCAACTGGACCGATGAGCAGCGAGAGCAAGCTGGTCTCGCCCGCCCAGGCACATCGGTCAGTGCTCTCCGCCTCCCCATATCACCATTCACACGCACACCAAGCTCGCCACATCTCAATGCGGATCTCTTCAACGAGTCAACGTCCGCAAAGGACAAGGAATCCTTGTCTGAGCTATGGGCAAACTTCTTGGAACGCAGCGCAGAAGAGGGCGCTCTGGAAACGTCGAGTAGGAAGGGTAGCATGAGCAGTATTGCTACAGGGCCGGCAAGGCCAGAGTCAGCGAAGCCAGATTCCAAGAGCTGATGCTAACTAAATGGGGGAGTTTTGATATGGTGGAAATTAAACTAAATGGATGTGAGAAGTGGAGGATGCATGTTTCAGGGTGAGCAGGGAGGAACATGACACTTGATACTGTTACAAGAGAAAGGATGAGATATGGTTTCTATGGTTATCCATGCCAGGTTTGACGGTCATAGACCTCTATGTACGAATAGCTCTTTACAAAAGGGTTGGGATAATACGCAGCAGGACGGGTTAGGTTCCATCACTATCTGCCGTTTCTGCACGCAAAGACTGCAACACATTCTGTGCATATCCTTCAGCGTCTCTCGTGATAGTCCCAATGTCGATTCTGTTACTCAGCGCATCATTGACTCCCTCTACAACATCCCTCTCCTCCATGACCTCGCCCATGAGGCGTACTTCGTGGCTCCAGTAGGCATGACTGCGCGATCGAAGATCTTCGTCGCGAAGTGCAGTATTCTTGACAATGCCTAGGGCACTAAGCTTGCTCTTTACGATAAGAAGAGCACGGGAAGTTGCCTCGATGCGCTCCACGGGCGAAGGCAACTCGACGAATGCGCGGTTCGTGGCGGAGAGATATAGAAGCCATCCCAGAGCTGTGTCAAAGGCTGCGAGGCTCGCGAGGCGCGCAACCCGAGCGGTCCAGTAGAAGAAATCAATCTCTGGTAGACGTAAAGCCCGAGCGTTGGCTTGGTAGTTATAAGAGTTTACAAAGTAGATATCCAGAGCTGCAATGACGGCGGCAGCCATTGTAGCCTTTGGTCGCCATTGGGCACCAGCTCGGCCTGTGAAGGTAGGACTTGTGACGAAGGCAATGGCGAAGAGATTCGCGATATGAGCCCACAGAAGCTGCGGCAGAGCATAGTAGAAGAAGGTCCTTGGATCTTCCGAAGTGCAAAAGGGGCAGTCTGCCAGCACTTCAGGACCAAACTGCAAATACAGCAGTCGACTCTCCAAGTTGATAAACCTTCCTCTCAGCGCCTCGTGCTGCTTGGTAAGGGCATTATCAGGTCTTCCAACCGCAACCCGGTTGAATAGAACATCGACGGGGATCTGAAGACGGCTCTGGGTAGAGAGGAATAAGTTCTCTGGTGCGAAGGGCGGCAGAGTCTTGAGGATGTAGCCGAGGACTAAAGAGGCGAGAAGGGCGAGCGCAAGGCGGACCTTGGGGGGTACGGGGATTATTGGTACGTGACGGGCTTGGGAAGAGGCGCGGACGGAGCGGTAGAATGATATGGCCTTTGGTATGAGCATGGGGCCAAAGAATATAACGAGGGAGCGGATGCTGGTTGATGTTAGTTGTGGACGATGTTGTATAAGTGGCCAACGAGCAGAGGAAAAGAGAAGAGAAAAGAAATACAATTAATGCGAGGGATTAACTTACGAGTCCCACGGAATCGCCATTATGGCTAATATTCGACCCAACTGGTCGTTATGTTTTGTTGGTTGTGAGATGCTCTAGTTGAACACGGTTGTTAATTACAAGTTGACGAGGCTGAACGACGTCAGTTTCAGGAACAGTTCAGTTCGATAAGGCAAAGGAAAGGTGGCGCCAAGACTATGCCATGTCAATGTGGGGGGCCTGAACTTTGTGGGGCCGACGTCTCTTTTTAACGTCCATAAAACCTCGGATTTTTTCTTCTCTTTGTCAATTTTCTTCCTCCTTCACCTCAATCAATCACTCACCATCACAAAACGCCCTTCCTCCTCATTCCTTTGTTCAGTCACACCTAACTATAGCTCACTCAATAGCGCAATAATATGGCTCTCGTGCTGATATTCACACCCTCTCGCTCCCCTCGTGCACACGTTCATACCATTGGCACTTTCGAAGCTTTTGCGATCTCTCTCCGTGGTCGCTAGAGTCAATAAGTTGCCTAGATCAAGCCCCAAATACCCTGCCAAGGGTTATTCTCTGTCGTGTTACAAAGTCTCAGCTCCGGCAATGAAGAACTTTGCGTCAATTTTTTCTAAGAGATACATTCCCCAATCGTAGTCAAGCATTGCTTGTAAATATGCATATATTTTTTACTGTGTGCGCGAACTACCTAGCTATCGGCTCGTTTATGACTTCTTCTTCTCCTCTGCGGCGACCTTCTTGGCTGGGACAGGTGCCTCTTTGGCCTGCTTCGCGTTGAGGAGTAGTCCTGCAGTACCCACGATCAAGTCGCTAAAGAGGGCGATAACTCCTGTGCATGCAAGCTGCCATGAGGCAATGCTGACGCTTCCAACGGGAGAGCGGGGGAAAGACAGAATCCATTCTGCCCAGTAGGGGAACCAGCCGTAAGGAAGCCAGAACATGGGCTCCGTGGCGTACCAGAAGGGCAGGAAATATTGCGGCGCGCGGGTGACGATGATACGAAGAACAGTGAGAATCTTGTCGAAGTTGGATCGTGTCGCCTCGGTGGTTTTCTCTGTAGTGGACATGTCAGTTATCATGTTGCTTCTCTGGCTGTTGTACAACAGAAATAACGTACTCGTCTTCTCTAGCTTATCGAGAAGCTTATCATGCTGGCGACGTAGCTTTGCCCACTTGGCAAATTCATCCTGACTGCTTGTAGCATTGAGGTCTCGTCGAACATTGAGGTACTCGGCCTGGAGCTTTCGTTGCTCGTTGGCAGCCTTTGCCGTCGGTACGGGGAGGAAGTTGATCAATGTCCAGAGCTTGTTCAGTTAGAGGATGCATCCAGAGAGTAAGTACGGCAGGGCTGAGTAACGTACAACGTTGTTGATAGCAGTCGCTCCAATGGTATTGACAAGGTTGACAACGACTTCGACAACGAAGATGCTGAGCATAAGAGAGGCCATCTTTTTTCGGTTCGAAGGGTATGGGCAGAATATATATACACACTCGATGTTTGATCCAGCACCTACCTACTTATGGAGGGTGTTCGTGAAGAGCAGTTGGTGATGTAGGATTTGGTGGTTTGCCAATAATAAACGTGGTCAAGCCATGTCATACCTAACCCCGACACTTGCATGCCGCTGCCATGGTGGGGGGCTATTCTGATGGATTCCTCCAAGTTCCCGTCACGTGATAGCTTCATGATCCGCATGTAAGTTCCCTCGACATCTTTGTCGTTTTAGTCAAAGTACCTCGCGTCGATACGAGTGTCCTCTCTTTACACAATATACCTCTGCTCGCTCCTAAACTTTTTGAAGTTTGTCCTCCTCCAATCTGGTTAGTGAAAATGCAATTATGCCTTGTCGAGACATCCACCACTGCGAGATTCCACCAGAGTTTCCTCTGGCNNCACTTTCATTACGCGTAGGGGGGCACGAAGCAGGGCGTAGGTAGCTGTGTCCATGAGCCAAAGCATGGGTAGCCATTCGAAAGGGGGAGCAGCCAGGGCCGTGAGACCGAAGCCATGGGCAGGCTGAAGCTAGGAGCAATTAGAGCCCCGAGGTCGAAGCTCTAGGCAAAGTTCCATGAGGTTGAAGCTCTAGGCAAAAGGCCCTGAGGCCGAGGCTGTGGTCATAGGCCGCAATGATCCAGGAGCGGCAAGGGAGAGCTTCGACCAAGACGTCTCGCCAACGAGCTACCATATTCAAGGTTAACATGTCTAGAGACTGTATCAATGGAGATAAACTAACCTCTTTTCTATAGTGCCTAAGCGAGCCTCTTCCTGTGGTCTTTGACATAAAGGCCTTGGGAGGTATTGGCGGCAGACGTGTACCGATGACTGCGAGCTGGAGGAACAGCATGATCAAGACGTTCCGTAGCTTTTCTGACATTCGACCAGCAGCCCATAAAGAGGTATAAGGAGCCTACTTTTCTTAATATGAGAAGTACTTTACCTAAGGTCTCTATAGGTATCATAAGGTCAATGTCTGGGTAGGTAATCTAGGGTTATTATATC